>JAQQSK010004775.1:0-18867 GCA_028658325.1 Potorous gilbertii | reverse complement strand
GCCAATTGAGTTAGCCTATTTTTCAAGGTGCTATTTTCTTCAGCATTTTTTTGGGCCTCCTTTATTAAGGTATGGACCCGTTTTTCATGCTTTTCTTGCATCTCTCTCATTTCTTTTCCCAGTTTTTCCTCCACCTGTCTGACTTGATTTTCAAAATCCTTTTTGAGCTCCTCCATGGCCTGAGCCCATGGGGTATCTCTTTCAGATATTTGGGATACAGAGGCTTCGACTCCCATTTCTTTACCTGGTGGTAAGCAGACCTCCTCGTCGTCGTCAGAGACAAATTGAGGAAGGATTTTCTCAAGGAAATAACCATCAATGGTCTTAGTTTTTTTCCCTTTTCTGGGCATTTTCCCAGCCAGTTACTTGATTTCTAAGAGTCCTCTCCACCGCCTGGCCTAGATTCGCCCTAGTGCTTGAGGTCTGGGATTCAAATTCTGCTGCCCAGCCTCAGGGCTTTTGGCCGCAGACTTGACTGCTCTTCAAAGGGGGCTTATCTGCTGGTTCTCAGGTGGGGGCAGGGCCGCCTCTCAGGCTCAGTTCCCTCAGGGGGTTTATACAGAGATCCTTTGTAATGGAGCTGGGGTGGAGCTCCAGCCCACTCTGGGAGTCTCTGGCTGAGCTGCCTCTGCCTCTGGCCGAGCTGCCTCAGCCTCTGCCGCAGTGGCCGCCTCCCAGGGGGTCCAAGTCCCGGAGATCCCCCGCTCCCCTCTCAGCCCGTCTCTCTCACTGACCTGAGCGTCTGTGGGTGGAGGGACCTTCTCGCCACCCGGAGATTCAGGTCCCTGCCGCCTCCTGGGCTCTGCTGGCTCCTCTCAGTGTCGCGTGGCCAGGCAGAGCTCCGCAGCCCGGGCCGGGGGGGAAGGGAGCGCTCGGCAGGACAGGACTCCGCAGGGCAGGGCTCCGCTCCCGTCTGGGGTACCTTTGTGGTCGGTTTTTCAGGGCTCTCTGCAATGGAAATCTCCTTCACTGTGTTGCTGCACGGCTTCCACTGTTCCAGAATTTGTCAGGAGTTCTTTTTACAGGGAATCTATGGGCTGTGGGTTCGGACCTAGCATAGGTGAGTCTTTCTACTCCGCCATCTTGGCTCCGCCCCCTTCTGTCTTCTCTCTTGAAGCTAAAAGCCAAGAACATCTGAATGTTGAGTCTTTGAGGACTGTGACAAAAACTGAAGCTCTCATCTCACCAATTCCACCCCACTTCTCATGCAGGGCAGGGCATTCATCTATATCAATAAGGAGAGAGTCCCATACCAATGGACTTTGGGATAGGGGTTACACTTGAAAGATGTAACAACAGAGAAAACTTTGTTTGATGACCCTATGACTAATAATATCAGATGAGCAATGAAACAGGATGTTTTGCAATGGAGGATGTTCAGTGAAGAACCCAAGTTGAAGAGTGATCCCATAGAGATGTTGAGATCTTCAGATGCTTCCTTTTTGGAGATGGCATTGTACTGGTTAAATTAAGCCCTAGAATATTATAAAGCCCCCTGGAAGAGATCATTGCAACTAAAAAGTGTTCAATCTAACTATCTACATTGGAAAGTCAAATGAAGGGCAACTGGGTGACACAGTGGATAGAGCATCAGCCCTGGAGTTAGGATGATCTGGGTTCAAATCCACCCTCAGACGCTTACTAGCTGTGTGACCTTGGGCAAGTCACTGCCTCAAAACAAAACCAAATGGATAATCAGCTATACTATGGCAGGGGATTAGGTGGACAATTTTTAAAATTTTATATATAAATTTTATTAAAATTTTATATATAAATAGCATTATATATAAATAACATATTTTTTATATAAATAACATATGTGTGTATATATAATGTATATCCACATAACATATATGTATATAATGTATGTATCATACATGTGTGTGCATATATATACACACAGAGTAGAAACAACCCATTGATGCCTTCTTCCTTTGAGAGGCCAACCCTTGACTCTTTACCTCAGATAGGAAAAATCCATCCTCAGGCTCACTAGTCTCTGACCTGTGCTCAGAAAAAGAAACAAATAACAAAAGAAATTCCTTTCTCCGGCATGCCTAGGTACACAGATTGAGCACCAGATACTTCTTCTGTAAGTCACCATTTTCTTCTTTTTGGGGGGTAGTGTAGGAGGAGAATCTTCCTCCCCTCCTTTGTGCTCTGGAAGTCTAAGGCAAAGTGTGTGTGAAGAGGGATGAGTGGGAGGAAGCAAAAGATATAGAAGGCTCATAATTCTTTTCAAGTAGGAAACAAGTCATTTTTTCTCACACACGAAAGAGTGAAGATCTGAGATGAATGTATAGAAGTGTTTAAAAAAAATCATGATGTGCATTACAGAATGATTAAAACAACTTTTAATACCTTGCTCATGATTGCTGTTGTGATTTGTTGAGAGTCTTTTACATAAGCCTCATCAAGTTATAATACTGTTTGGCATGTCTGCTTATTAGTCATTTCACATTTCATCTCTATACGTAATGTTATACAGCCACAGAGCCAACCCAGGTCTTCTTTCTGGTGAAGAAATATAACACCAAATATTCTATTGGCATTATTTGGCTACAAGTCAAGGAACATGATGGTCTCTGATGAAATAAAACTGAGTATCACTCAGAGCTAAATAGAAGTATGTCCATTTTCTTTTTTTAAAGATGATTTATTTATTTTAGTTTTCAACATTTACTTACATAAGTTTTCAATTTTCTTCCTCTTCCCCAAGACAGCATACAATATGATTTAGACTCTACATATACACTCCTATTAAACATATTTTCACATTAGTCAATTTGCATAGAAGAATTAGAATGAATGGAAGGAACTATCAGAGTGAAAAAAACAAAACAAAACAAAACAAAAAAAGAAAATAGTCTGCTTCGCTCTGCATTCCAACTCCATAGTTCTTTCTCTGGATGTGGATGGCATTTTCCATCATGAGCCCTTTGGAATTGTAATGGCTAACTCTATCAAAGTCAGTCATTGAACACTATGGCTGTTACTGCATGCAGTGTTCTGGTTCTGCTCACTTCACTCAAGATCAGTTCATTTAAGTCCAGGTTTTTCTGAAGTCTGTCTGTTCACCATTTCTTTTATTTTCTCTCTCTTTTAAAAAATTTTTAATTTATTTGTTTTCAGTTTTCTATAATCACTTTCATAAGTCTTAGATTTTCTCCCCCTTACTCCCTCCCCCTCCCCAAGATGGCATCTAATCTTATATGGGTTCTACACATACATTCTTATTAAACACATTTTCACATTAGTCATGTTGCATAGAAGAATTAAGATGAATGGGAGAAACCATGAGAAAAAAACAAAACAAAACATAACATAATACAAGGGAAAATGTTCTGTTTCATTCTGTGTTCCAATTCCATGGTTCTTTCCCTGGACACGAATGACATTTTGCCTCAAGAGTCCTTTGGGAATGTTTTAGGTCCTTACATTGTTGTGAAGGGCTAAGTGTACCAGAAAAAGTCCTTCCACACTGTGGTTGTTACTGTGTATAATGTTCTCCTCTCTGCTCACTTTATTTATTCAGTATCAGTTCATATAAGTCTTTTCAGGTTTTTCTGAAGTCTGCCTGTTCAGTATTCCATTACATTCTCAGCCATTCCTCAAGTGATGGGCATCCCCTTGATTTCCAGTTCTTGGCAACCATAAGGAGAGCTGTTATAAATATTTTTGTACATGTAGGATCCTTTCCTATTTTTATGATATCTTTGGGATACAGTCCTAGAAGCAATATTACTGGTTCAAAGGCTATGTATGCATCTTTTTGTAGCCTTTTTGGCATAGTTCCAAATTGCTCTCCAGAATAGTTGGATTAGCTCACAGCTCCACCCACAATGAATTAATGTTCCAACTCTACCACATCTTCTCCAACATTTATCATTTTCCTGTTTTGTCATATTAACCAACCTAATAGTTATAATGTGGTACCTCAAAGATGTTTTGATTTGCATTTCTCTAATCAATACTGATTTAGAGAATTTTTTCATATGACTATAGATAGCTTTAATTTCTTCTTCTGAAAACTGCCTGTTCAATATCCTTTTACCATTTGTCAATTGGGGAATGACTTTTATTCTTATAAATTTGATTCAGTTCTCTATTTGTTTTTAAAATGAGGCCTTTATCAGAGACACTGGTTGTAAAAATTCTTTCCCAGTTTTCTGCTTCCCTCCTAATCTTGATTGCATTAGCTTTGCACAAAAACTTTTCAATTTAATGTATTCAAAGTTATACATTTTGCATTTTATAATGTTCTCTATCTCTTGTTTGGTCATAAATTCCTCCATTCTCCATAAATCTGACAAACTATTCTTTGTTCCCTAATTTGCTTATAGTATCAGCCTTTATGTTTAAATTATGGACTTTATTTTGGTATATAGTGTCAGAAGTTGGTCTATGCCCAGTTCCTGTCATACTATTCTCCAGTTTTCCCAGCAATTTTTGTCAAATAGTGAGTTCTTATCCCAGAAACTGGTTTATCTAACAGTAGACTGCTCATTGACTGCTCATTGACAACAGTCATTGACTGCTGTGCCTTGTATACTTAAGCTATTCCACTGATCTACCCCTCTATTTCTTAGCCAGTACCAAGTGTTTTAATAATTGCTGCTTTATAATGCAATTTAAGATCTGGTATGGCTAGGTCACTTTCCTTAGCATTTCTTTTCATTAATTCCCTTGATATTCTGAATCTTTTGTTCTTCCAGATGAATTTTGTTACTATTTTTTCTAGTTCTATAAAATAATTTTTGTAGTCTAGTTGGTATGGCACCAAATATGTAAATTAGTTTAGGTAGAATTGTCATTGCTCAGCCTACCCATGAGCAACTGATGTTTTTCCAATTATTTAAATTGGAAATTTATTCCAATTAAATTGGTAACAAATAAAATACATTATTTGTGTGAGTAGTGTTTTGTAATTGTGGTCATATAGTTACTGGATTTGTTTTGGCAGGTAGACTCCCAAATATTTTATGTCTACAGTAACTTTAATGGAACTTTTCTATCTCTTGCTGTTGGCCTTTGTTTGTAATATATCAAAATGCTGATGATTTGTATGAGTTTATTTTATATCCTTCAACTTTGCTAAAGTTGTATATTATTTTAAGTAGCTTTTCACTTGATTCTCTGAGATTCTTTAAGTATATCATCATATCATTTGCAAAGAGTGACAACTTACTTTCTTCTTTGCCTATCTAGTTCCTTCAATTTCTTTCTCTTCTCATTGCTAAAGCTAACATTTTTGGTACAATATTGAATAACAGGGTGATAATAGACATCCTTGTTTCACCCTCTGATCTTATTGGAAATGCATTAGCTTATCCCCATAACATATAATGCTTGCTAATGGTTTTAGGTAGATATTTTCTTTCATTTCTAAAGGGGACTAATGATATCATGGGATGAAGTCTTGATTAATGAACCAATTGGATTTAAGTGAGGCATAATTGCACAAAATTGTCAGCCTCACTTTCTCTTTCAAAGTCATTGAAATCCAGTGACAAAGCAAAAGTTAGGATGCCTGGTGATGGCTGGGGATGTAGTGGGTGACCTTGGCATCTTTAATTTCTGATCAAGCTCTAAGTGGTCCACACAAGCAGGTATGAACAGACTGTGGTAAATGAAGGCATGAATGAAAACAAAACATTGATTAAGCACTTATTATATGCCAATTGTTGTTCGATCATTTCAGTTGGGTCCAACTTTTCATGACCCTATTTGAGGTTTTCTTAGCAAAAATATTTGAGTGATTTACTATTTTCTTTACTAGCTCATTTTATAGATGAGGAAAGTGAGGTAAACAGAATTAAATGATTTGCCCAGGGTCACACAACTAGTAAGTACTGAGGCCAGATTTGAACTCAGGAAGATAATCTTCCTGACTCCAAGCATGGTGCTCTGTGCACCATAGAGCCACCAGCAGCCCAATGCTGTAAGATACCAAGGGACAATTATGACTACAAGTGAGGCAGCATGGTTCAGTGAAATTTGACGTAAAGGGACCTGAGTCCAAATCCCATCTCTGCTTATTCCAAGTTACGCAGCCTAGGATAAATTACTTCCCTCTGTTCCTTAGTTTCTTCATCCATGAATTGAGAGGGCAAGACTCGATGGCATTTATGGTTCCTTCTAGTTCCAAATTCTAAGATTCTAGGATAATTCAAAACAATGTGGTACATCAGGTAGAGTCCTATACTGGGCACTGGAAGACCAAGGTTCAAATCCTGACTTGGAAATACTTGGATCTTAAGCTAAAAGGAGACATAGAGATCACCTTGGAGATGATATAATTTGCCCAAGATCATAGAGTTATAAATTGAGTGTTACCTTGGGCAAGTCACTTCCTCAGCAGGGTTAGGGAAAGCCTCTATTTTCTAACCTATGAAATGAAGACTGAATTAGGTAGTCTCTACAATCTCTTGGGACTTGTGTTCTATAGCTGCAGAAAAAAATTCTTAGGACTTTGTATAATAATTGCCCTACACAATGAACAAAATGAAATGAAAAGATTAGAAGAAACAAGGGTGTACACTGATTTCTTTTAGAAAATGGAACACTGATAAGCAATGTTTACAGAGCTATGAAGGGAGGGTAACTAATTCCTCTCTGTCATATCATGGCCTGTGCTGGGTCCCAGTCCCAAGATAAAGATGTTTGCTGTGGTGTGTCAAAGAGATATCTCTGTGAGGAACTCCCTGCACTTCCAGTCCAATAAAAAGGGCAGAAGCTGGGATGCTTAAGCTTCCTCCAGTCTCAGAAGTTCCTTGCAGCCAAGATGAGGACTCATGTGAGTATTAACACTGCTTTGAATGCTCCTAAAAATGGTCAGAAATCTTGAATTACAGGACTGAAAGGGAACTCGGAGGTGATCTTGTCCAACTTTCACCCAAAATGTTGGGGAGCAAAATGAGAATTTTAGGTTAAACATTTGGATGCCTCGGGGAGAAGCATTTTAAATTTGAGAATCATAGCGGATTGAAATCTGTGACATTATAATGTTAGATGTCCCACTGAAATGGTGGAACATGGTAGCTGTTTGAAAGAGGAATATATGTGGAAGAATTATTAGATATGTTTCATATATATATATATATACTTCTTAACAATTAAGCCATCTAAAAATATAGGAGTAGGGTGAAGGAAAGGTTCCTGCTAGAGGAACAAGTTCCCAATCTTTGAGATTTTCAGGCAGGCAGAGAGTGGATGACCACTTACCTGGTGAGGTTTCTTTTCATGCATGGGTTGGACCAAAGGGTGACTGAGTTCTGTTACAGTTTTCAAAGTCTGTTACCTCCCATTACTATTTTATTGAAAATCCTACCAAAAAGACCAAACAGAAAAGGATATTTGGAGAAACATTTGAGATGGTTTTTGAAAAAATTATTTTCTTGTACATCACAATCACTTTCTTGTGATTTTTTTTGAAGGGAAAAGAGAGTTTAGAAATTTCAGTGAAACAGATGATCCAAAGGAGAAACACAAAAGAAAGTCTCAGATGGTATAACAGAGGTGCAGATTTCTAAAGCAGGAAAAAATAATTTTTAATATCATCTGATAACCCACCCCTACCTTTTTTTCCCTCTTGAATACTCTAAATACACACACACACACACACACACACACACACAGAGGTACTGATAATATTTCTCCTTTCCTCTATATTGTTCCTCTTTACAGCACCAGTACTTATTAAAAGAAGGGTTAGTTACGTGACAACAGCAAGGACTGATAGGTGGGCAACCACAGGCCCGACTGGTACCCTCACATTATCAGGAGACAGTCAGAAGGCCCTCCAGAGTTCTCTATAACCTTCCATACCCTACTTTGGGTAGGTCATACTAGATGGGCAGGCAGGTGTGGCCTGAAATCTCCAAAATTGGAGGGAACATCCAAATTGAGGAGATCAGAGATCCACTTGAGAAATTAAGATTTCTACCACTGTGGAGGTTCACAGAGGTGAAATGACTTCTCCAACGTCATACAGATTGAAAGAGCAGAGCTAGGATCTGAACCTAGATCCTCTGACTCCAAAGTCCCACTTCCTTCCATTTTGCCCAACCTCCAGGCAAGTCAGAAATGATTCTTCCGCTGCTTAGTCTTAGAGAATTATTTAAGGCCCCTGAGAAGTTAGATGTCAGAGTGAGTCCTTGAATCCAACTCTGGGGCCAGTGACTGCATCACATTACGTCTTGACAGGGAAAGGCTAAAGATAAATGGATTAAAAAAAAAAGATTTCAGTGATAATGGAATAAAAGTGGAAAAATGGAGATATTTGTAGCACATCCCCATAATCTTTGAAATGGACATCCAGAAGAGGTATCTCTCTTGATGGATCTATCAAGACAGACTATTGTTGGTGGAGTTGTGAACTGACCCAACCATTCTGGAGAGCCATTTGGAACTATGCCCAAAGGGCTATAAAACTGTGCATATAAAACTTTGACTCAACAATAACACTTCTAGGTCTGTATCCCAAAGAGATCATACAAATGGGAAAGCACCCATATGTATAAAAATATTTGTAGCAAAGACAGACTTGTGGGCTAGATAGGCCATGGGTCTAACTCTGTGCTTATTCTTGCCTTCTGATTATTACAAGTAAGAGGCTGACACGGTGAGTAACATGGAAATAAGTTTTATCTTCCTCCCACTTACTTACCCTTTGATAAAGTCAAAGTAGAAAGCTGAAATGAGAAATGTGTCCAAGGGAACATGTAGCACTCTCTAGGAAGGCTGAGAATGAATGAATGAAGCATTTATTAAGCACTCACTGTGTACAAAACACTGTGCTGAATGCTGGGGATACAAATATGAGACTGGCGCTTTCTTAAAGTGTTCACATTTTAATGGAGATCACACATCTGGAAGGGTTTTTTTTTTTTTGCAAGGTCCCATGATCCCTGAGGTACAGGATCAAAGCAAAGCTCAATGTTACTTTTTTAATAGCATTTCTACTGATGAGATCATAACCATTTGACAGTACCAATAACTTTGCTTGACAAGAACTTCAGTAGCTGTGGCTGTAGCACCAGCAGGAGCAGGGGCCAGACTGCATTTCCACAGAGGTGACCCTCCAGGGCAATAGCCACAGACATTGAGATGGAAGCATTACTATTCCAAAGGCTCTTGGGTTCCAGATCCCAGAGTGTCTCCGTTTGAGTCTGAGGGAAAATGGTGGTCAAGCGGGTGGTGGTTTGACTCGCCTCACACCTACCACCTCCTGTGTCTTCCTCAGAAAAAGGAGACGAGGTCCCTGGACCATCTGTATGAGCACATATTTTTACTAGGGCCTTAGGTTCTGAGGACTCTGCCCTGGCACAGAACTGATGGATTTTGTGAAAGTGCATGTGACTTCTGCCTAGAATAATTGTGACTCATTTGTTTTTCAGGTGTTCCTTCTGGCTGTGCTTGCAATCCTCTCTACTCGTGCACTCGGATTTGAGGTGAGTAAACTGGCCAATCTTAATGCTAATACACTTCAATCCAAAAGCATGTTTTATAGCTAATTATAGACCAGGCACTGAAGTAGGTGCTGAAGACACAAAGACAACGACACAGTCTTTGCATGCTGGAGAGAAACAACATGGACATCTGTGAGTAGATATAAAAGAAATACAAATCCATTAGGAGAGTGGATCCAACAAGTGGAGAGTTAGGAAACACTTCCAAGTAGGAAGTAACACCCGAAAGTGCTAGAGATTCCAATGGAGGGAGATGGAGAAGCCAAACTAGATACCAACTTCTTCAAATTTAGTTGGATGGGTCAGTTAATAAGCATTTATTTAGTATTTATTATGGACTAAGGGTTAGGGATATTATGAAAGCAAAAATGTGCCTATAAAGGGTTTACAGTCTTATGGGGGAAACCAGATGTAAGTTACTACAGACATACAAGACAAATACAGAATAGATGGAAGGTAACCCCAGATGGAAGGGAAGCTAGGTGGGGCAGTGGTTGGAGTGCTGGACTTGGAATCAAGAAGATTCATCTTCCTGAGGTCAAATCTGGCCTCAGATACTTATTGGCTGATACTTATTGGCTGTGTGACCCTGGGCAAGTCACTTAACCCTGTTTGTCTCAGTTTCCTCATCTGTAAAATGAGTTGGAGAAAGAAATGGCAAATTTCTGCAGTATCTTTGCCTAGAAAAACTCAAATGGCGTCATGAAGAATTAGACATGACTGAAACAGTTGAACAGTCTTCTCAGGTGGAAGGCATTGGATAGGAGGTTGGGGGGGAGGGAAAGAGGGGACCAGGAAAAGCCTCTGACAGAAGGTGAGATTTGAATTTTATTGAGCCTTGAAGGAACACAGGAGGGGCTCTTCATATCTCCTAATGCAGATGTTCTGTTCATCACCAAGCTGATACATAAAGGCTTTCTAGCTTGGAGCTGGACCTGCCAAGAGATTATGCTCTGATGGGATACCACTGTCAGTTTCACTTCACAGTGAGAATCAGAGGACTTTGGCAGAGGAAAACAGTCTATAAACAGTAATTATTGCTTCCAGTATTCCTATACTTCTACTTCAGGGCAACTAGGTGGTGCAGTGGATAGAGGACCAGAACAGGAGTTAGGAGGACCTGAGTTCAAATCTCACCTCAGACACTTGACACTCACTTGCTGTGTGACTTTGGACAAGTCACTTAACCCCCATTGCCTCATCCTGGGTCATCCCCAGTCATCCTGATGAATCCAGTCATTGGATTCAGATGACCCTGGAGGAGAAGTGAGGCTGGTGACCTGCATAGCCCTCCCTCACTTAAAACAAAGTCAAGTGCAAGTCATGTCATCATTTCTTTGATCGCATGGTCTTCTTCAGTCATGGAGGGCGAATACACTTCTACTTCAAACCTAGACTTCTCTAGTCCTAGCCTTTGCTGGAGATAAGTATTTAAATTTTATCATGATCCAAGGTCATTAGCTGCTTTCTCACTTCAAAATTTAGTAGTTTATTAATAGTAATAGCTTTGCTTTCCCCTGAAAAGTGAGACACACTAAATGCATAAGAGAAAGACAGGTCAGATCATGCTTCAGTGCATTTCCAAGCAGAGCTTTGTCCTTTGTAAAATAATTCCATATTCATTTTGACCAGCATTATCAAGTACTAACTAGGTATAAGATACTGTGCTTGGCACTGGTGAGATACAAGGATGAAAAATAACAGAGGTCTTGGCAGCAAGTAGTAGGGAGTGAACATAACATTGGACTTTTGGAGGGCAAGATCTGGCTTTAATCCTGCCTGGAATGCTTAGTAGCAATGAGCAATTCACCTGATCTCAATGTACCTCAGACAACTCCCTGAGATTTATCTATTAAGTCACAGCACCATCACTTTCAACATTGGAGGAAAAAGATTCTTTGGTAGAGGTAAGTCCCAAACTAGGATGAGAATTTGGATCCTTGAAATAGGAAGAGGCATCAGAATGGTCTCACTTAATGACCAACTAAAAGTCTGTAAAGATTCAGGACTTTAGAACTAAGGTCTCATCCATTTGGAATAATGAATGTATACCAGCTCTGGATTCAGAGAACCTGGTCACACTCCACCTCTTCTATTTAATACCTTTGGGACCTAGGTAACTTCCCTGGGCCTCTGATTCCTCATCTGTAGAATGAAAGGCTTGTGTGATCTAGATTGACTCTAATCTAAATCAATCTAAATAGGTCGTTTGAGCCTATTTAAAACTCTAAGGGACTTTCAAGATCATCTAGTTCTGGTGTTATTCAGTGGCTTCAGCCATGACCAACTCTTTGTGACCCCTTTGAGGTTTTCTTGGCAAAAAATACTAGAGCGATGTACCATTTCCTTCTCTGGCTCATTTTACAGATGAGGAAACTGAGGCAAGCAAAGTTAAGTGACTTGTCTAAGGTCAACCAGCCAGTAAGCATCTGAGGCTGGATTTGAACTAAGGAAGATGAAATCTTCCTGACTCCAGCCCTAGCACTCTATCTGCTATACCACCCAGCTGCCCCATATTCGTGCATATGAATTAGGAAATGACCAGGAATTTTCTATGATGCCTTCTCTTCCTACTTTTAAACTATGAAATAATCCTCAGGGTTTTGCTCATTGCAGACTGGCATTTTGGTTTATTGTTTTTCCTGTTTTACGTTCCCTCCCTTGTCACCTTCAAATGTTTATAATATAAAGACAGTATGTATAATTTTTTTATATTTGAAATCCAGGTCATTAACTATGTGAATCCTACCAGTAACAATGGCTTGGTCCAGGAAACAGTGCAAATTGACAATGAGAAAAATTATGCCATCATCAATGTCCATGCAGGAAAATGCTCTTCCACCACTATTTTTGACTACAAACATGTAAGTTATGCACCCAGAGTAAGTGACTTAAAATGCAGTTGGGCAAGAAATACAAAACACAGTCTCAATCTAGTTGGGGGGATGGTGGTGAGAGAAACCCTGAGAAATCCACAAGGTGGCAGTTGGGAAAGCCCCTACGCAAGGAGGCAGACATATGGAAATCTCAGACATTTCTCCACATCTGCAGAACAGCGAATGTAGTCAGTGCTCTTTAAATTTTGGCATCTAGGGGCAAGGCCTCATTCTCTCCACCCTAGCTATATTTGTGTTCACACATTAGCTTTCTTTCAAACAAAGAACACCAGTAAGGAGCAATAACTAAACTCTTATCTGCCCCTAGGGTTATATTGCTTCCAGACTCCTCTCTCGAAGAGCCTGCTACATCATGAGGATGGACCATGTGAAAATTCCTGCTCTGGATGAATTCAGACGATATGCTTATGAGAGAAAGGTAACCTTCCCCCTCTCCAAGATGGCAAGCAATCTGATATAGGCTATACATGTACCTCTATTTGTATAAGTTCTTCATCTACGAAATAGCAAACCACTCTAGTATCTTTGCCAAGAAAACCCCATATATAAGTCCATGGTCACAAAGAATGAGACATCACTGAAATAAAAACATCATTTATGTAGTGCTTACTATGTGCTAGGTACATAGTGCTTTGTGATAATGACCTCATTTGCTCCTCACAATAACCCTGGGAGGCAGGTTATCATCCCCTTTTTACAATTGAGGAAACTGAGGGAAAAAGAGGTTTAATTGACTTGACCAGAGTCACACAGCAAATATGTACATGAGTTCATATCACAGTTGAATTCAGGGGAACTAGAGTCTCCTTCCTCAATTTTCTCCCCTTACCTGGAGTCTCTTCCATAAAATAAGGATAATAAAGTTTTACTTGTCTGAAGGCTGGACCATTTGATGCCTTGAGGTCCCTTATTAAAATAATTAAGAATAGTTATTCATAGTTAATAATAATAAATAAGTGAATTGTAATAAATAGTTAAGAAACAGCGCAATGAAATAGATGAACTCTGGGCTTTAAGTATCTGACCACAGTCAGTCAACTAACTTTTAAGTTCCTATTATGTGCCAGAACTGTGATAAATGCTGAGAGGTCATAATTTCTGTGATTCTCTATTTCCTCGTCTGTAAAATTTGGATAATAAATACCTTCCCATCCTCCTTCACAGGTCTGATGTGAGAAGCATTTTCTTAAACAGAAAGCATTATAGGGTTTGGAGTTATAATAGCACTTTTATATGTTAGCGATATAGATCATTAATCATTGACATTAATACTTATGATTATAGGATTTCTGTTATGAATATAGGTACACAAGAAAGTGCCAGCTTATTTCTTTTTTGTCTCTTCTATTTTTATCCAGGAGATGCAAACCATGTTTTCTTCCACATATACTTGGGTGAAGTACAACCCCCTAAGTTCCCTGCTCACGAATATTGATTGGATCCTGTTCGGTTCACCCATAGAAAGTCTTTGCAAACATGTGCCCCTGTACAAGGCTGAAGTGTCTACAACCAAACGTGAGTATACTATGGGAATCTTTGTAGTGTTTTTGGAATTTCCTGTTTTCTTCCACATATGAGCATCTTGGCTTAGATGAGAATGAGAAAAAAAGAGTAAACATTTCTTTAAAGGACAAGACCAAGTGTTGTCTGGGGGAAGACAGAGTAGTGGTCTAAAGGTTTGTAGAAAGAATTTGAAGGTTGTTTTTCTACAAGTTAAGTACTTGTTCTATTTGTGTATATACAAATCCTTGCAGCATTTGTGGGTGTTTTTGTTAAAAAGGATGAAGTACAACTGAAGGAACAAGAACAAGAACAAAGGAAAGGCAGCACATTGGTAGATGCATCAAAAAGCTTTCCTCCTCTAGCAGGAGGAAGACAAAAAAGAAGAAAGAATTAATAAAGAACTTGTCAAGAGAAAAGGAAAAAAGCCCACTTCTCAGAAAGAGCTATGAAGGCCCCTCTGAATCCAAAGTCTTCTAGAAACTTGCCCCAAATCCCACAGGGAGTAAGTAGGAGATCCAGAATTGTAACCTACATCCTTTGACTCCAAATTCAAGGCTCTCTTCACCACACTATGCTATGCAAAAATGAATTAAGCACAGTCTTAACTCCTAGGTATTGCTCAAACTTGGTGGGATAAGGCCTTGGATTGGAACATGAGTCATGAAGCAAATGCTTTATCCAAAAGGAAAAGGATAAGTAAAGAGGTCAGGGCAAGAAAAGGGAAGGAAATAGTAGCATCATATATTAGGATTTACTCATGTCAGGAAATCCAGGAACAAGAATGGGAAACCATTATGAAAAGCATTTAAGAACAGATTCAAAAACAGAGTATTGTTAGGAGTGTGCTACATACCACCTGGACAGAAGTGGAACTAGATGAGAAGTTTAGGGAACAAGTTATAAGTGCCATATAGATACTTATGATATAGTGGTGATAGGGGACCAGCTATTCACTGCAGCTCTCATTCTGCCAAAAGTAGAACAATTAATAATTTCTTGATTTGCTTTAATAAAAAAAATTCATCCTTTAAAAAGTGGAGGCAGCAAGAAGGGGAACCATCATTCTGAACTTCATTCAGACTTGAAGTAGACATGATGGAAATATTTGAGAAAAGTGAACACTTCATCTTTGAATTCATGATTCAGAAGAGGAAAGTTACTGTTGTTATATGTTGATCCCTTTTGGGAGGTTTCTTGGCAAAGATACTGGAGCAGGTTTGCCATTTCCTTCTAAGGGTCATTTTACAAATGAACAAACTGAGGCAAAAAGGGTTAAGTGACTTTCCCCCCTTACCCAGGGTCACACAGTTGGCAAGCATCTGAGGCCAGGTTTGAACTCAGGTCTCCCTGATTCTAGGTCCTACACTCTATCCACTGTATCACCTAGCTGTCCATAAGGGAAAGTAGGACATAGCCTACTAGGTATCCTACATTTTGAAAGAGCAGATTTCATATGATAGACCATGGTCTAAAATTCTATAAAAGTCAGCCCAGAAGTTATATGAAGCTAACAAAGATGAAGTACCAGAGAATACATAACTATTCTTGATGAATTTATGCCATCAAACTGAGAGGAACCATATCCCAGGTACTCAAAGAATTTGTGAATGCAGTTGCTATTTGACTATCAGTGATGTTTGAAAAAACATAGAGGACAGTAGAGGTGCTTCAGATACGAAGAAGGAAAAAAGCCCCAATTCTTCAAAAATGGAAAAGAATGGAGTTCACAAGATATAGACTAATGAGCTTGATTTCAATTTTTCGTAAAATTTTAGAATTTATTCTTTTTTATCCTTCCTACCAGTCACAAACTTGGAAAAGGAAAATAAAAATAAATTTCTTGTAGCAAATATGTATAGCCAGGCAAAATAAATTCCCTCATTTGCTTTTCTTAAGCAAAACAAAATACTCCATTCAGAAAGTATATTAGGATTTCCAGAAACCTAAAGAAAGGACACTTCCGCCCCTAGGCCATCTGCTCCTTCCTAAGTTGTGTAGCCCCACTTGGGGAAGCAGGGATGAGGGAGGGGGTTATGATTTAGGGGGAAAGAGGATTGAGAGATTGTACCCCAGCACTGCTCAAGGCATATAGTAGTTGCTTAATAAACACCTATTGACTGACTATGCACCCAAATTTTCATTTACCCCAGGCTCTCCTCCTTCTGTCTCCAGGCTGAAGGTGGATCTGGGCTCAATCATTTTATACCTCAGTGTGGAGATATTACAAAGCTAGGACTACTGAGGGCAAATCCCAAGAACTCCTGGGTCTGAATCTTCTCCCCAGAAATCTACAATCTCTGAGTTCACTCTCTGTGTGTCCTTTCTGTCTTTCCTCTACTCTATGACTCGGCCTCTGGATGGAATCTCTGGGTTATTCCTAGGATGGGAATAAAGCTAAGTCATCCATCCATAGCCTCAGTTCTTCTGCTCCTTCATTCCCCTTTGGTTCCCAGGGCAGCCAGTTGGCTCTTTTTTGTAGGGATAAGGAAGAAAGTACTCTATAGTCTTCTCAAAGACCTGAGGAAGAGGAGAGCTAGGAAAGAGTAGAAGAATGGAGGAATGGGGACGGGACACAGGGAATCTCACCCAGTGTTGAGTCATAATGGATTTTTGCTGGGAAGCAAAACAAATTTTGATAAGACATAGCATCTGCTCCTAGAGAGCTTGGGATTTAGAAGGAAATATGGCATATACCTAAATGACTATTAAATAAACTAACACGAGGTACGTACATTAAAGAGATGCAAACCACATGCTATGTTGTTATATGTTGATCCCTTTTGGGAGGTTTCTTGGCAAAGATACTGGAGCAGGTTTGCCATTTCCTTTACCAACCAATCATTACCAACCATAGGCATCAAGGAAGACTTCATGAAGGAGGTGTATTCTGGGTTGTGCTTCAGGGGATGGACCCATCCAAACATACTTCCTTCATGAGGAATGGAATACACAGAGAGAAGGTGGGGCGTTTCAGTTACAGGGATCAGTCTAAGAGAAGGCACAAGTTGTAGGGAGAATAAGGCATAATCCAGTTTGGTTGGGGAATGGGGGAAGTGGGAGCAGTACTAGAGAGTCTTTTCATCTGTCTTCCCAACAATCATCTGTAGAGGAGCTCTCCAATGTAGCTAAGGTTGTCAGTCTCACTCTGGTTCTGTGAACACACGTGGAAAACCAGGGTAGCACTTGGACGGTCCATCTGTTGCCCTTCAATCCCAGTTCTCTACTTCCTTTGACAGGTGTACATGCCCCTACATTATCCTTTATGCTACTTTTTCTGGACAAATCATCACACAACATGATTTTTTTAAAAAGAGGTTTTGTTTTTAATGAAATCACTAGTGTCCACAAGTAAATTAACAGTGTGTTTGAAATTCCAAAGGCACATTTGAGGTTGACATGCCTGGAATTTCACAGCACTGACCCCAGTTTCAGTCAACATATTTAAGGATTGCCACAGTCAGCCCGTCATGTCTTACTTAAACCAACAAGTGATTATTTTTCACAATAGCATCATGATTGGTGAATTTGTTAATTATTCATTTGGGGGAAATGTTCAGTTCTTAGAACGCTGGGGTGGCAGCAGAGCAGTGGAACTGACTATAGGCTAGGAGTCACAAGACCTAGATTCTGCTACTTATTAGTGTCTGAGGTTGTCACTTAACTTCTCTAACATCATTATTCCCATCTATTAAATGGGTAAATGTCTTGAGGAAATGGACTTTATAAACTACAAAATGATCCTAAAAATGTGAGTGATTTTTGTTTCTGGGATAAAATTGTAGTAATCATTTCTCCTTTCTCTTCTTTCTCTTAGCTGGTGCTGAGGGTTGTGCCAAGGTTGGACTCCTGGGCATCCTTCATATTGGCATCTGTACAGACCTTACTCTTTAGGTATCATCCTACTGGAGCTGTCATTCAGAGGAGGTTCCCTTGGATTTCGTGATTCCACTCTGCAGCCACATCACATTGCTCCCACTTACCCTCTGATAGTGACTGGAATTGAGTAGTATATTCTAATAAAATATGTGCTTTATTTACAAATATTTGAGGCTTTTTTCCTTCAGTATAAATAGTGAAAAGAAAGGCAGTGTCTCTTCATATTTACTTGGCCAAAGATGACCATAACCTTTGTATCAGAGATTCCCTTCAGAGATGAAAGGTCTGTGTATAGTTAGATAAAATTTTCACTTCTTTGTCTTTCATTCTCATCCAGATAGCTAGGGAATTACCATACCTTACAGTGCCAGGGTTTAATGACCAACTAACCTTGCAAGTGGGCAGGTAGGTGGCACAAAGGATAATGCACTGTGACTGAAGTCAGAAAGACGAGTTCAAATCCAGCCTCAGACACTTACTAGTTGTGTGACCCTGAGCAAGTCACTTCACCCTATTTGCCTCAGTTTCCTCATCTGCATAATGAGCTGGAGAAGGAATTGGAAAACCATTCTGGTATCTTTGCCAAGAAAACCCAAAAAAGAATCACAAAGAGATGGACATAACTGAACAACAACAAAACACTTGCAAGCACATGTTCTCAAGACTCAAAGCATGAAGTTTATGTAAAATCTTAGAATTTAATTTAATTTAAAATCTTAATCTAATTTAAATCTTAAATCTAAATCTTAAGTCTAAATCTAAAACTTAAATCTAATTTAAAATTTAAGTTAAAATCGTAGAATCAGAGAATGTGAAAGTTGGAAGAGCCCTCAGCTGCCATGACATTTAGATCCCAGTGTAGGAGTGGATATAAATAGATACAAAATGCTTTATAAATGTCATTATTAAAAAAAATTTAAAAGGAAGATACAATTATTGAATAAACATAATTTATATAAAATATGCTTCTATAATGTGTGAAGGGATCTGCACAGAAATAGGACTCCAAAAAAGACCTAAAAACACAGAGAGGAAAAGAGAGAGACTGACATAGAGATAGATAGCCATAGATCAACAGCCCTGCTTGTGGAACACTGCTGCTAACATTGTTTAAAAATCAT
>JAQQSK010004774.1:0-33778 GCA_028658325.1 Potorous gilbertii | reverse complement strand
GGTAAGCATTGTTCTTCCTCATCCCAAAGGATGGGAGGAGATATCTGTTCACCAAGAAAATAACCTTCTATGGTCTTACATTTTCCCTTTTCTGGACATTTTCCCAGCCAGTTACTTGGCTTCTGAGATTCCTCTCCACCCCCACCTTGTCTCCAGTTCTACCCTGCTAGTGCTTGGGGTCTGAGATTCAAATGCTGCTTCCCAGCCTCAGGGCTTCAGCAGGGATGGGGCTGCTATTCAGTGTGAGATTGAAATCAGGTGCCTAGGTCGGGGTAGGGCCTCCTCACAGGGCTCTGCTCCCTCATGAGTTTTATGCAGAGACCTTCAACAATGGATTTGAGCTCCTGCTTGCTTTGGGAGCCCTTGTCTGCTGCTGCCTCCCAAGGGGGCCTGAGTTATGGAGACACCCCATTCCTCTCTGGGCCTGCCAAACATGCTCTCTCACTGACCTTTGGCATCTGTGGGTGGAGGGACCTGTGGGGTCACTGGAGATGCTGTTCCTGAAGCCTTCTCAGATCTGCTCCTCTCAGTGCAGCATGGCCAAGGCAGGGCTGGGCTCTGCTCCAGGTCCTGTGTGTGATGGACCTTTGGTGTAGGTTTTTCAGGGCTCTCTGAGACAGAAATCTCCTCTACTCTATTGTTGTGTGGCTTCTGTTGCTCCAGAATTTGTTGGGAGTTCTTCTTTACAGGTATTTTATGGGCTGTGGGTTCAGAGCTAGCTTATGTGAATCTTTCTACTCCACTCTCTTGGCTCCTCCATGAATTAGTATTTCTAAGAGAAAAATATAACAGAAAAAAATGGATCCAGGGCAAAATCTATAATGCAATAACATAGAAACTGTTAAGAAAAAAGAAATCAAACTAGATACCATAGAAGCTTTAATTTACATTACTTCCATGAGGAACACAATCATGCAAGTGAGTAAAAGTTTTGAAAATACAATGTTCTGTTTTATCTATGGATTTCTGACTTAAAAAAAAAATAGTCATGATTAAACACAGCCAAAATGGCTCTCCTTAAATATTTACCACATACACATTAAAATCCTACAAGATTGCATGGCAAGTGTGACCATAGAGATGTCTTTTTTCTTTCCACAAAGGTTTGAATATTAATATTAATTGAGGCATTAAAGAGGAAGACTTTTATTCATCTGATGTATTCGCCAGTCTCATGGAAATAATGTTCTTAGTCCAAAAACACATTCTTTATTAATGGTTGTTTCTCAGAAGTTCCTGTTTGTAGTTGACACTCTTTTAAATGAACTGAGTCCCAAAATAACACATAGCCTTCTCAGTGAAACCCTATGGTCTTTCCAAAGAAATCTGTCTAACCATCCACAAAGTGGACTAAATCTAGACTAGAAAACATAATCTCAGAATTATATAGACAAAAGAGACACATATATTGCAAAAACTATTTTAATCTTTGAAGTGTCTGTGTGTGTCTGTATGTGAAATTCATAAGTGGTAGGAAGGGTAAAATGATGGCACTGGGAACAAAAATCAAGTTTATCAAAACATCCTTTGTTTTGTAAAAAAAAAAAAGAGAGAGAAAGAAGGAAGGAAGGAAGAAAAGAAGGAAGAAAGAAAGAACAAAAGAAAGAAAGAAAGAAAGAAAAGGAACTAGGAAGACTTTCTGGGCAAAGAGAAACAAAGGCAGGTTCTACACTCCAGCGGGTGTAGTCTGAGACCCCAACATACAAAATTCACAGTTTTATATAGGCCTCTTGGTTCATGTATAATCCAACAAAGTTCTCTAGAAGCTGATTCATCTGTGGTGCAAGGTTGCAGGCCTTTGTGTCCTAACTTTATGACACCCTAACTTTGTTCTTTCAATGATGTCTCAACTACCTTTTTGATTTCTTCATTGGGGAGGAGGAGCCAAAATGGCGGAGTAGAAACATATACATATGCTAGTTCCTAACCCACAGCCCATAAAATACCTGTAAAGAGGAGCTCCCAAAGAATTCTGGAGCAGCGGAAGGTGGGCAACAGTGGAGTGGAAGAGATTACTGTTCCAGAGAGCCCTGAAAAACCAACACCAAAGGTCTGTCGCACACAGGACCCAGAGCAGAGCCCAGTCGTGCCTTGGCCATGTGGCACTGAGAAGAGAAGATCTGAGCAGGCTTCAGGGACAGAATCTCCAGAGGCAGGGCAGGTCCCTCCACCCACAGATGCCAAAGGTCAGTGAGAGGGCCTTTTCAACTCACCAGGAGGGGAGTGGGATGTCTCCATAACTCAGGCCCCCTCGGGAGACAGCAGCAGAGGCAGCAGCAGACAGGGGCTCCCAAAGCAGGCAGGAGCTCAGATCCATTGCTGAAGGTCTCTGCATAAACCCCCTGAGGGAAGTGAGCCTATGTGGCGTTCCTACCCTCACCTAAGCACCTGATTTTAATCTCACACTGAATAGCAGCCCTGTCCCCACTAAAAGCCCTGAGGCTGGGAAGCAGCATTTGAATCTCAGACCCCAAGCACTAGCTGGGTGCAACTGGAGGCGAGGTGGGTGTGGTGAGGAAACTCAGAAGTCAAGTAACTAGCTGAGAAAATGCCCAGAAAAGGGGAAAAAAATAAGACCATGGAAGGTTACCTTCTTGGTGGACAGATATCTCCTCCCATCCTTTCTGATGAGGAAGAACAATGCTTACCATCAGGGAAAGACATAGAATTCAAGGCTTCTGAATCCCAAACATCCAAAACAAATATTCAATGGGCTTAGGCCATGAAAGAGCTCAGAAAGGATTTTGAAAATCAAGTGAGAGAGGTGGAGGAAAAACTGGGAAGAGAAATGAGAGAGAAGCAAGAAAAGCATGAAAAGTAGGTCAACACCTTGCTAAAGGAGACCCCCCCCCCAAAAAATGGTGAAGAAGTTTTCTTCATTAGCCCTTTACAGAGATTTCTTACTTCATTATTTAATAAAAAGATTAATATGTAGGAATGATTATTATAGTCACATGCTTAATATACATGTTATGATGATTTAGTTAAAGTGCTAAGGTTATTTAACACAAGAACTTCCCTGAGACTACATCATAGTTTCATAACACATAGTTGTTGTTTTTTTAATCTGGGATTATGTTTCCTATCCTACAAATTATTATAGCTGATAAATGATTAGCAAAGCAAAGCAAAATAAAGCACTCAAGGCACTGTTTATTGATCTTTCCCACTGCAGTTTGGATAATTTTTACTTGCCAAGAGTTGTGCTGTTTCCAAAGAAAATCTGTCCCACAAGAGTTTAGAGACATGGAACCTTCTCTTTAACGTTGTTTAATTATTTCATATTTTCATTGTGTTTATTATTTTACATGCAGAATTTACCATGGATGAAGATATGAATAAAATACTATAAAGAAGTAATTAGAGCCTCTATGCTCAATACACACACACACACACACACACACACACACACACACAATACTGTTAGACACACTGTATGATAGATTCAGAGGTGGAATTAGAAATCATCTAGTAGTACAACCCCTTCATTTTACATACAAAATATTGAAAAATGATATGTGTAAGGAGACGTAGTCAGTAAGCAACAGAACCAGAATGCTAACGCATGATCTCTGATTCCAAATGCAGAGGTCCTTCCCCTAGGCCTCTTGGTCTTATTGACAAGGAGACAAATAAAGTGACTGCAAACATGCATGCATATGTTCTTAAAAACATACACATGCCCACAGACAGCTACATGTAAATCCTGCTTAATTGTCAGGTAAAAATCAATTTGTGAGGACGATGTGTCAAGTGAAGTGAAATTATCATCCAATTTAAGTAGCTATACCTGACATTGAACAAGTTTAGAGAATTTCTTATTCTTTGAAGTTCCTAATATGTTAGCACTCAAAGAGAGAAGTGTGTACTCACATTTAAATCCTGTTATTGTACATTGTTTTACATTTATCTTTATTTCTTCCTTGTAGTTTCCTCCCTAAGAATTGCTGGCTAAATAAAACTGTCTTCCCATTTTTCTTGATTCAAAGGTTAGAAATTAGAATGGGATTCATGTACAAGGTAAAATGAATTGTGGGAAATAAAGTGAAATTATAACTAGCATTCGTAAAGCACTTAATGGTTTGTAAAGTCCTTTCCAAATATTATTTTATCCGCACAGCAATCCTCATTTTTTAAAGCTATTAAGTGACTTGCCCATGATCACGCAGCTAGTAATTGTCTGGGGCTAGATTTGAACTCATTTCTTCCTGACTCTGGATCAGATTCTCTATCCACTCTGCCACTCAGATGGATGGGTAAAAAGAAAAGGAATAAAAATGAAAAGAATAATCAATTTTTGGAAATTCTTTTGAAAACCCCAACAGTGAAGTAAAGTTACTCTTATCCTCAACCAAATAACATTCATAATAACATCTAACATAAACTCAAAATAACATCCCAACTGCCTAAGGGTACTAATTTCCGCACTCAGAAGATGAAATCTATCTGTCAACAGTGTCAAGAGGTACACAATACAATCATACAAACATGAAATGTCTTATGTATTTAGCCTTTAAAATGGAGTATCTAGAATGCAAAGACAATCGGCATGTTACATTTTGAGGCTTTTCCATAGGGGAAATGTATAGGATAATCATAAATTTGCATATTACCCAGGACATAGTAGGTACTTAATAAATGTCTGTTAACTGATTCTTTACTGAAAAATTCTAACACTAATTTAGGTTTATTCTTTTTAAGGTAGAAATTTGAAAATCAAAAATGAGATACATATCATGCCCCTTTTCCCTGTTTTTTGATGTTTTTTAAAATTGAAAAACATTTAAATTGAAAAAGCTCTTTAATAGAGTTAAGGGGTTAATATATACATATATTCTGCAACATTACTGCATTGTAACCTTCCTGCTCTTGAACAAATGAACAAACACACAAACACTCACACACACACACACACACACACACACTTAAAATCCATAGATCACAAAAGCTGTTAAATGTCTCTACAGACCAAAGGTGGAGCCAGAATCCAGACCTTCTTTGTTACCTTCTTATGAAGAAAAATAGTGTTTTTAAGTTATCTTAATGAAGTTACATTTATCATATTCCTGGTGCTTTCCCTTTTTGTCCTCACCCAAAATCCTGTCATATTTGGAGTTGATGCCAATGAGCTTGAATTTTTCTTCAGTAAGTGAGATGAATGAAATCAATATTCTTCCCTTAACGGGTGAAATGAGTTTAGTTATACACATAGGGTACCTTCCTCTCTCTTTTCTTTTAATCCTTTGTACTACAATCCATCAATGTACAATTCTTGGCACCTGAATGAGCATATCTTAATAAGGGATTCCAAGCAACCATTCCTTCTAATATAATGAAACCTCTCAGTCTTTGATCTTGAAAAGGCGATGCCTCAATCTCTGTGCTTTTCTCATCCACTAGAATTCATTTCTCTTATTTTCACTGCATTCCACTGTTCACACAGCAATAAGATTGTTTCTTAAGTTTATGATATACCTAACCTCTCTACAAAAGATCTAGATTGTGTTAATTTAGATAGTTGACCATGAAAAAAAGAAGAGCATTTCGAAACATTGTTAAGGTTCAAGGTGTCTGTATTCCTAGTTGTGATGTACATCAGTAAGGATACTTGTTTGACATTATTCAGGACTCACTTTTCTATCAATTCAACAATTTCCTTTGCAGAATTCCCCAGTATGGGAAAGGAGTCATTCTTGGCGTGGCTTGGAGTTGCATATAGTGGTTTGAAATCATATAGTGTTGCTTCTTAAAGTCATTTTTAACATGAAATGCATAATTAGTGGATGGATTTGACACTAAACTTCCCTGGTAATCATGTTGTTATGAAATCTTATTAAATAAGATATGAAAGAATTAGAAGGATTCATGAACAAAATTGTAGATCATAAGATATAGAGCTGAAAAGGAGATTAGAAATAATGTAATTGAAGCCTCTCATTTTGTAGATCAGAAAACTGACAATTTTTTGTGTTGGGAAGATGTTTGTGTTGTTAAAAGCACTGTGCAATTTTGCAAATGTAATCCAGTTCAGTGTTGTCCTCCTATTCAACTCTGGGCCTTAACCATTGCCCATATGTATCCACTTAACACACACCCTTGCTATCCTATCTCTGCAATTTCATTTATTTCATTTCATAAAATGTGATATCATGCCATGTCATGTCACATCATATACTATACATGCATGTGTATATACTGTACTGTATATATGTAATAATAATAATGCCGTGCAAGAGTGGATAGAAAGTTGACATCAAAGACACAAAGACCTGGGTTCAAATCCTGCCTCCAGAACATACTTGTAGTGTGACCTTGGACAAGTAAATTAATGTCAGCGATCTGTAAAGATTATCAGTTGAGCTTCTTTGCTAAAGGGGATCTCCATACCTGGAAGCTCTGTATACCAGGAAATCAAGTTCTATTCATATCCTTGTGTGCGTGTGTGTGTGTGTGTGTGCGCACACATATACATAGACACATATGCATGCACACATGAATACACATATATGACAGAGACAGAGAGATGAGGCTCTGAGGCACAATGGTATAATAAACATATATATAAAATATATAATAATAAATATACATAATAAATAATAAACATATATATATATATGAGAGGCAGAGACAGAGAGATGAGGCTCTGACACACAATGGTACAATAAACATATATATAAAATAAATATATATGATATATAATAAACATATGTATATATATATGAGAGGCAGAGACAGAGAGATGAGTCTCTGAGGCACTATGATGTAATAGAGATCTAGTCTCAAAATCAGGAACAGTTGCTTCTATAGCAAACCTAGATGCATGCCTATGGGCAGTAAGTTCCTTATTTTATCAAAATCCCAGGGAAATCTCTAAAAATAAATGATAAAAGGGGAATGTCATTCTGCATCAGAGGAGAGAGTTTTCATATGCTGATTTCTTCATCCCAATAAAATCATGTATTAAAAGAGATAAAAACGTTGATATATTTATTTACTTTATAGTATAGTCTCCACCAAAGTCATATCCTCATCTCTAAGCATTGGTATGATGGTATTTTGCCTTTTTTAAAGACTGTATGACAAAAAAAAAAATACAAGTTCCATCAGGGCCTATCAAGCTGCAATGGGTTTGCATACAGACCTGGTTATGTACTATGTGACTCCTGTTCCACTGATAGTTAAATGATTCATACTTGAAAATAACAATTTTTCAAGACTACTAATACACAAAGGGCTTGGGATCAGTGTAAGTGGATGGAGTATAAAAGCATATAACGAATTCAAAAAACATTTATTAGGTACGTCCTATGTAATAGGCACTCTACTTGATGCCTATGCTACAAAAGATAGCTTTTTATTTAAAGATACAACAGATAGGAAAGATAGAATAATGTCTACCATTCAGGAGTCTATTTCAACTGGAAAAAAGCAAAATGTACACAGAAAAATAAATACAAAAGATATAAGAGGTAAATACAAATTAATTTCATGAGAAGAAGCCTCTTATTTGGGAAGAATTTTATTTCAGTACAATTAGTTTCCTTTGCAATCCTATATAATTTGTTTTATGCATTTAAATTCATTCTGGTTCAGTTAAGTACAAAGACCTTCCCTTATTTCTCCTTTTCTCAAAAGAAAAAGGTCAGGTGAAGGTAAATACAGCAAACTCAGAGTGAAGAATCCACCAGGATAAAAAGTTGTAAAACTGTGCTAGTGAGTGGTTTTTGTAAGATGAGTGTATGTTAGGGACTCTGTCAACAATGCAATGTCTTCTGTTATGCATAAAGCAAAGAAACCCTCCTTCTCTAGTGACCTATATTACATGGCCTGTTGGTCAACAGTATACCCTGAATTCCTACATGGCTTACAAGGATAGTGCTGGAGTTAGCTCACAGTAGCTAAGGAGATGGAGCACCTGGTGGGAGGAATAGCAAGGAGATCTGGGAGAATCTGGGTGGAGCTGGGTAATACAGAAGCACAGGGCCCACAGTAACTACTCCTGGGGCAATCAGTCCACAGACTAAAAGTTTGAAAGTCTCATATTTAAACTTTTAGGAACCAAGATGGTGGAGTTAACTATAAGTGCTTTCACTCTCTCTTGTTGACCTTGAAAAAAGACCAAAGAATATTGCCTTGGGAAAAATTAGAGAATGATGGAGCCACCAGCAGGGATACAGAAGTCTTTTAGCTCAGAAAGCTAGGGAGATTGATGGGAAGGGTCCCTCTGACTGTGGTTGAAGGGGACCAATGCAAGACCAGAGGCATCCCAGGAAGCCCCACCTCAGGGGACAAGCAGGAGAACTTGAGCCCCAGCGGGGTGGGGCTGGTAACCAAAGGCCCCCAGGTGTGCCTTAGCATAGCCAGGGGAATTGAGCAGACACCAGCACAGATGGGATTCACCAGCCACTGAACCTGCCTGTGCTCTAGCGCAGTCCCAGGGGAGAAGGAGACCTCCGGAGGCCAGACCACCCCTCCTCCACATCTCACTCCGCAAACTTCAGTGTAACCCTGGGGAAACTCAGAAAGAAATTACCTGGCTTCAGCCTTGGCAAACACCAGTCAGTTCAGCACCAGATAAGCTGCAACATTATATAGCTTCAAGTTGAAAAAACTAGAGGCCACAGCACACAAAGACAGTAACAGGACCCTATGTCCCAGCAAAGAAATATAGGACAGAGCCCCTGGTACCCCAGAAGCAGAGATCCACTTTAAAAGTTAGGATAAAAGGCAATAACCATTAGCAAGAGGAAAATTTGAACAGCAAAGTCCATAGAATATTATTAGAGGGACAGGAAAGATCAAAATACAAATTCAGAAGAGGACAACATTGACACTATACTCACATCTGAAACCTCAAAAAGGAATACGAACTGGCCTCAAGCCCAAAGAGCATTCTTGGAAGAGCTCAAGAGGATTTTAAAAGGCAAATTAGAGAGACAGGAAAAAAATTAATCAATGATTTTAAAAATACAATCGGTCTCTTAAAAAGTAAAATTCACAAAATGGATAAGGAGGTACAAAATCTAACCAGAGAAAATAATTACTTAAAAGGAAAAATTGGACAAATGGAAAAAGAAGTACAAAAGCTAACTGAAGAAAACAATTTGTTAAAAATTAGAATTGGGAAAGTAGAAGCTAATGACTATGAAATATAAAGAATCAGTCAAACAAAATCTAAAGAATGAAAAACAGAAGAAAATGTAAAATATCACATTGGAAAAACAAGTGACCAGGAAAAAAGATCCAATAGAGAAAAATCTAAGAATTACTAGTCTACCAGAAAGCCATGATGAAAAAGAGCCTAGACAATATCTTACAAGAAATCATCAAGGAAAATTGCCCTAACATTCTAGAACCAGAGGGCAAAAGAATCATTGAAAGAATCCACTGATTGCCTCCTGCAAGGGATCTCAAATTGAAAATGCCAAGTAATACTGTTGCCAGATTCCTGAATTATCAGATCAACGGCTGCAAACAGCAAGAAAGAAACAATTCAAATACTGAGGAACTATAGTCAAGATCCCACAGGACCTTGCAGCTTCTACATCAAAAGAGCAGAATATCATATTGGAATATGATATTCTGTATGACAAAGGAGCTTGGATTACAACCCAGGATAAATTACCCAGCAACATTGAGAACAATCTTTCAGACAAGGAGATAAACATTCAATAAAATAAGGGACTTCTAGACCTTTCTGATGAAAAGTCCAGAGCTCAATAAGAATTTGATCTTCAAATACAAGATGCAAGAAAAGCATAAAAAGGTAAACTGGAAAAAAAAGAAAAAAAGTTATTCAATATGACCAAACAGTTTACATTCCTATGTAGAAGCATGATACTTGTTAATCTTGAGAATAGTGTATTTATTTAGGACATTTAAAAGGTATAGATAAATAGAGGGTGTGGGTATAAATTAACTGATGTGATAATAAAAGACCTAATGAAAGGGTACAAAGGGAAAAAAGAAAAGGGGGAAGCGTAAAAGGGTAAATTAAATTACACGAAGAGACACAAAAGCATGTTATATTAGAGGGAAAGAAGAGAGGCAGATGAGCATTGTTAGAGCTTTACTCTCATCATATTTGGCTCAAGGAGGGAATAACATACTCAGTTAAGTATGGAAATCAAACCTGCCCCACAGACTGTAGGAGAGGAATGGGAAAAGAAAAAGGAGAGGGTAGTTAGAAGGGAGGGAAGAAATGGTAAGGAGAAAGAAAAAGAAAAAGGGAGGGGGGATGACAGAAGGGGGGGAAAACTGAGGGAGGTGGTGGTATTTTGATGAGGGATAGGGAGATGGGAGAAATATAAGCATAAATAGGGGATAGGGGTTGAAATAGAATGGAAAGAAAGATACTTACAGTAATCATAACCATGAATGTGAATGGTATGAACACTCATAAAACAGAGGTGGACAGCACAATGGATTAAAAAACATAATCCTACAATATGGTGTTTACAAGAAACACATTTGAAACGGGGGAAACACACAGGGTAAAGGTCAAAGACTGGAGTAGAATATATTATGCTTCAGCTGATGTAAAAAAAAAATGTAATCTCAGACAAAGCAAAAGCAGAAACAGATCTAATCAAAAGAGGTGAGGAAGGAAACTATATCCTGCTAAAAGGTACCATAGACAATGAAGTAATATCATTACTAAACATCTATTCGCAAAGTGATATAGCATCCAAATTCTTGGAGAAGTTAAGGGAAGAAATTGACAGCAAAACTATACTAGTGGGGGATCCCTCTCTTTCTCTGAATTTGATAAATCTAACCTCAAAATAAGCAGGAAAGAAGTTAAGGAGGTGAAGAGAATTCTGGAAAAAGGTAGATATGCTAGATCTCTGGAGAAAACTGAATGAGGATAGAAGGGAATATAACTTTCTTCTCAGTGGTACATGGCACATATACAAAAATTGACCATGTACTAGAATATAAAAATCTCATAGACCAGTGTAGAAAGACAGAAATGGTCAGCGTATCCTGTTCTGGCCTAGACAAGTAAATGTAGTCCTGTATACCAAATTTCTGAAAGCTATCTACTTCTTTCCTGCTCCACTTGCCAATCATATGTTAGCAAAACTTTCCCTCCAAGTTAACAACACTGTTCCCACTTGGAGAAGTGCTATGATCTGTTGACATTAGGTCAACTGACCGTTGTCTTGCCTTGAGACTGCTGCTTTTCTTGAATATGAAGATTTAGATTGGAGAGGATAAATCCAGAGGATAAATCAGACCAGCACTCTGCCACACATTGCCTTTTTCACTCTCACATCTTACTTGTTCCTTCTCCTTACAATGGACTAGTCCATTAAATGACAATGTTTACTGAAAAGGTGTACCCACAAAGTTTTATTGCATTTCAGTAAATGAAAGACAGTGCTGGTGTCATGAGAAGGTCCTGAGATGCTTCAGTATTAATGAGCAATGCTGTCACTGTTTCTGAATCCATTCCTCCCACAGACCCCCCACTATGTCTGGTAGACTGTGCCTACTCTTTCATTAAAGTCACCCAGAATTATAATCTTGGCCTCTTTTGGTACATTGATGATGAGGGTCTCCAGATCTTCATAATTTTTTTCTTTGACTTGATCAAGGTTCAACATGGTGGGAATATATTTATTAATGATGGCAGCACAGCACTTTCCTGCAAGTGGCAATTGCATTGTCATAAGTCTATCATTCACTTCTAGTAGGCATACACGTTTGTTGACTAAATTAGTTTTGATTGCAAAACGTGCTCTAGCTTTACAGTGCTCCCTTTCACTGTGGCCACTTCAGAAAAAATATGTATCCAGCTCCAATTTTGGTAAACTGGTTTTCCTTTGCCAGCCTTGTTTCATTCCAGCCTACTATCTGGATAGATATCTGATGAGTTCTCTCATAAGAGTTGTTCATCTTCAGGTCTACTAGATGTCATGTTGTCCATAAGCATGCACACATTCCATGTGAGGGGAATAATGGTGAGGGGAATAATTTTCACAAAAAAATTGTATATTTGTGTTTGTATGTGCATATGTGTGTGTGCACACATGTGTGTGTGTCTGTGTGTGTACCACCTGCTGCAGTAAGCAAGCCAGGGATGGGTGAAGCAGACAATATTTAGGGAATATTTTCTAGCTCCTTCCGCATGCCAACAGATAAACAGTACAGTCTTTCAAAAAGACTGTTCAGACATTTGACAGAGCAGTTGAATCCCACTGCTTCTATAGCCCAATGAGAAGACAATCCTAAGATCTGTGTCACCTGTGTACAGGGTTGTTACTACACCTCCCAGTGTATCTGCAACTGCTGATTCTGTCACTTTTTTGTCACCCCAGACTTTTGAGATAGGTAAAAATGGTATGGGTGGTATCTTTTGATTCACAAATAAATTGGATTTAAGTAAGGCAAAGTTGCACAAAATCATCAGCCTCATACAATCTTCCAGAGTCATCAAAGTCCAGTGGCAAAACAAAAGTCAAGACCACTGGTGCTAGCTTGGGATGCAGTGGATGACCTTGGAATTTTTGATGTCTAATCAAGTTCTAAACCCTCCACAGTTGCCTGTTTCTGCTGCTTTAATGGCCATTGGAACAAATTGTTCTCATATATCCATTCCTCCAGAGGAGGTCTTCACATACTTCCTTAACTCACCAAAGGGCTTGAGACCCCTTGAGTCCCATCAACCTGGTTTAGCCCATCTGCTGAAATGGTTTATCAGGTTGTGACCACTGTGCACACTACAGCTTCTTGGAATCACAAATGAAAGTTGAGTGAATCAGGTGGAAAGTAGCTCTGAAAAGGGTTCAGCAACCCTAATACCAGAGATATTAGGCTTCCCTGAACACACCCCACACCCCTATATGTATAGTTCTGGCTAGTGCCAGAGCTATATACATCTCATATAGGAGGTAGCACTATAATTGAAACTTAGAGGGAACTAGGTATTCTAAAAGGCAGACATGAGACATAGGGTGGGGAGGAATCTGTACAAGAAATAGGGTGCGATGTATGGTGAACATCATGTAATTTGTTTTTGCTGAAATGTAGACTGTATGTTGGAATTACATTGAATCAATATATAAAATTTGTTGGAGTCAGATTTTAATGACTAAATGCTAAAGTTAGTTTATATTTTATTTTAGAGGCAACAGGCCTCTTCTTGAGCTGGAAGTGAAAGAGTTAGATGCCTGCTTTATGAATTTCAATTTGGTGGATGTGTGAAGGAGATTGAAGAAAGAAGAAACTCGAAGTAGGGGTGCAAATTAGAAATATACTAGAATTGTCCAGAGGAGAGGTAACAAGTAACTGGACCAGTGCTGTGGCTATGTGAGTGAGAAGAAGAAAATGGATGCAGTAAATGTTAGGGAGATCAAACTTGATAAGACTTGGCAACTTATTGGATAAGGGGGTTAAAGGCAAACAAAATATGGAAGATGTCTCTGTGGTTGTGAACTTCAGTGAATGGATAGATGTAAGGGTTTTCAACAAAAGAGAAACTGTAAATAGTAGTGGATTAGAAGGGGTATGTATCGAGATTCTTTTGGAACATGCTGACTTGATATCTTGCATATCTAGGTGAAAATATTAATCAGACAGTTGGTGTTTCAAGATTAAGACTGGAAAGAGATGAGAGTTGCACATATAAATTTGAAGGTGATCTTTATTGAACTTATTATTGAAGTCATAGAAACTTATGAGATATGTAGAAAGAAGACCGAGATGAGAGAAAATAGTTCAGGGCAGAACCCTGGAGTACATTCAGACGTAGGAGGATGAGGTATACATAATGATCCATAAAAGGAGATTAAAGGAAATCAATAATTCAGATTGAGGGGAAACCAGGAGAAAACAGGGTCATATCTGACTAAGAAGGAAAGGATAAATACTGAAGAGACCTTAAGGAACATGAGGGTCAAGCAAAGTATTATTGGTAACCTTGGAGAAAAGAATTTCAGTCAGAAGCAAAACTGCCATGAGTTGGGAAATAGAGACAAATGTACATGGTTTTTTCAATGATTTTGACTACAAAAAGGAGAGATACAGGATAATCAATGAAGGCAATGGCAGGAGTCAAAGTGAAGGGTTTTTCTTCATTATGGAGAAGACCTTAGCATGTCTATAGGTATCAGGAAGAAGGCCAAAGGGAAGAAGATATTGAAGATCTGAGAAAGAGATGAAATGAGTAAAAGAGCAGCTCCAAGAAGAAGTGGGAGACAATGGGGTCAAGAGCACAAACAGAAGGCTGATCTTGTCAAGAACAAGGACCATGTCTTCCTCTGTAACTGGATCAAAGAAGAAATGCATGTGGGATGATCTTGAAGGGAATTAATGTATAGTGTGACCTTGGAATCTTTGATGTCTAATCAAGTTCTAAACCCTCCACAGTTGCCTGTTTCTGCTGCTTTAATGGTCATTGGAACAAATTGTTCTCATATATCCATTCCTTCAGGGGAGGTCTTCAATAGAAAGCCTAGTTTTATGTTTTAACTTCTACTTTTATGCTATTTGAAGACAGTGGAAATATTTATATTTGGATCTCCATTGAATCTAACAATCAATCAATCAATCAGTATTTATATAATGCCTAATATGTGCCAGACAATATGTTAAGAGGATATGAAGAGGCAAAAGACAATTCCTGCCCTCAAAAATCTTACAATCTAGTGGGAAAGGCAATATGCAAACACATATGCACAAAGCAATCTGCAGAAAGGATAAATAGGAAGTAATTAAGAGGGAAAGCACTAGAATTAATAGAGGTTGGGGAAGGCTTCCTATAGAAGATGGGGTTTTTGTTTGCAAGTAGAGGAAGTCAGATCATTTACACCTTTTATAATAGAGGTAAGCAAAAAAGCATGTTATTATTTACTTACTATGTGTCAGGTTCCATGTTCAATACTGGGAATACAAACAAAAACAAAGACAGTCTCTTTCCTTGAAGACCTTACATCTTAATGGGGGAAGACAGTAATTGGAAGGAAGTAGAAAAGTGGAATGATGAGGTGCTTAGGCGTGGTGGAGAAAGAATCCCAGAAAGTCAAGAGTAGAGCTTGGAGAGGAATGAAAGATTGTATATGGTTGACCCAGGCAAAGCCAAGAAACACAAAACAGGAAGGGGCTACAAGAGCAGAGTGGTTTATCAGGGAGAGAAGATTACTCTAATATGATAAAACAGAAATCCAGAGAGACCAGAATAGAGCCCATAAAGGAACAAAGGAGTGGATATGGTTGACCCGGCACTTTTGTTAAAGTGCATTATACATAGTGGACACAATGATTTTTTGAATCAATGGATGTATGCTTTAATAATCACACACTAACTTTAAAGTGTATTGAAATGACAACTGTTATGAAACTAGTATCATTGTCATTGTTTCCATGTCTAATGAAAATCACACATCCTTTCCATTCCCCAGATTTTAATCTTCAGTGCTATCCTTTACTTCTCACTTTCAATTTCCCCACATTTTCTTTCATCAGATTTTGTCATTTCTACCTCCACTACATCTCTAACACCAGACTTCTCATCTCCTCTCACTTGGAAAAGGCCTCCTAATCATTCTCTCTGATTTCAGTACCTCCCTATTCCAGACTACCCCCTGACAGCTGTCAGGTGGTTTTCCTTAAGTGCAGATCTCCCACTCTATTTTCCCTTCCCAGTAAATTTTGCTGGCTTCCCATTATCTCTAGAATCAAATATTAACTTCTCTATCTTGGTCTTAAACCTTTCAGCATCCTGACCCAATCTACTTACACTTTAAGCCTTATAATGCGTTATTACCCTTAACACTCTCTATTTTCCATCCAAATTGTCCTTCTAACTGATCTTCATACATGACACTCCATCTGTCACTTCCTTGCCATTGTATTGACCATCTTTCATGCCTGAAGTATACTCCCTCCTCCCTCCTGCTTCTTAGAATCTATAGTTTCTGTCAAGAATCAGCTTAACTGTCACTTTCCACAGGGCATATCATCCTTGATCTTCTTATATGTTAATGACTGTCTCCACTTCCTGCAATTATCTTATGTCTATTTATATCAATATAAGTACAGGTTATCTCCTCTGTATGAAATGCTAGCTCCTTCAGAGCAAGATATATTTTATTTCTATCTTTGCAACCACAAAAATACTTGCTTAATAAAAAGAGGGTTGATTGATTATTCAATTTATATATATTATTTCAGTTTCAAATTTCAAAGATATAGCTAAATATAATTTTTTACTTATGTTTTTACTTCAGTGCTATCCTTTACTTCTCACTTTCAATTTCCCCACATTTTCATTCATCAGATTTTGTCATTTCTACCTCCACTACATCTCTAACACCAGACTTCTCATCTCCAATCACTTGGAAATGGCCTCCTAATCATTCTCTCTGATTTCAGTAGTCATTTCACCAATTCTCAAAATCTCTAAAATCATAGAACATTTCAACTGGAAGGTGTAAGTACTTATGTGATACAACTTAATACTCTATTAGAGGTGTTTGTATTATAGCATTAGTTTAATGTGGTCAGACATTTTCATTTTATTTAGAACTCAAAAATTCAAAAAGTTGAACTTTTGCAATACATGTGTGGTAGGGAAGAAGGGTAGGTCACGATTGAGCAGGGGACTGGAAAATACCAGACAGATCATATTTATATTTGTAAGTATTTATTCCAAATTAATACATCATAGAGAGTAAAAGGAAAAAAAAACAAGTCTCAAGTTTTGGGGTTAAGGTGAGAGGAGGACCAGAAGTTAATATTAATTTTTAATTCCCTATGTGGCCATGGTTGGGATTTTTGCTTGATTCCTACAATAGGCTTAAAATGAAACTGCATTATTGGAGGCTGAAAGGAAAGGGGATGAGGGAGAGATGTGCTTTTTACTTCTTACTGAAATAGTAAAGTGTATTGGTCTTTTTTTCTATCTAATGACTCTTTAGTGTCTCACCAGAGGTTAAAAAACCCTAGAGCACTTAGAATTTGTTTCAATTCAATGTAATTATCATATTATATGCAGTATTATATATGATATCTGTAAAATACATATCAATAGAGAATAATATTTTCAAAAGTAATTGCTTCTCCATTTACTTTTCTGGATCAAAATAAATATTCACAAAATTCAACTTTAAATAAACACTCTTGATAGCATTAAAACAAGTTTGCAAAAGCTTTTTAAGAATTTCATGAAAAATTCTATTTCATTAAGTTTTACACATTCCAATTAGACTTGAATCTATCATGATTCTGGGTAAATAAACTAATCCTTAGCACCAAGTTTGCTACTTTTAATGAAGCTGTAGGGTGTGGTGGAAACTTTCATAATAACAACTGATATTTGGTAGAACATTAGGTACAAAACATTTGACGTAGATTATCTTATTTACTCTACAACTTTGTAGTATAGATGATTCCCTTTATAGATGAGGAAAATGAAGTTCCTATAGTTTATATGAGTTTTCAAGCACTATGTAACAGTTGAATGGGCAGAACTCAAGTTCAAACCCAAGTTTTCTTATTAGATAACCAATAAATTTGCCACTACAGTGACAACATCATTCTATATTCTAAGTAGATTTCATTTATACTTCTCATTCTTCCACTAATTAGTTATACGATTTTGGTTGGGTCACTAAACTTTCTAGGCCTCTATTTTTACCTTTAAATGTTAGACAGTAAGACTAAATGGCCAGTCAATGGAGCTAAGATGGCAGACAATGGACTGGAATCCAACTGAACTCTTCCAATACTCTTCTCCAAACAACTTTAGAATACTGCCTCAAATCAAATTTTGGAGCAGAAGAGACCACAAAAAGTCAGAGGGAAACATTTTCCCAGCCTAAAACAATTTAGGAGGTCTACAGGAGAGTTCTGTAATACCAGATGATTGAAGGCCTTGAATATGGCAGGAGCAATAGCACTTGACCTTGAGGCCTCAAAAACAACAGTAGCAGCAGCAGCAGCAGCAGCCTTGGAGAGCTCTCAGTCTTGGTTGAGTATAGAAATGTATCTTACCCAAAAAAAGAAATAGGAGGGGAAATGGACAAGAGAAATTGGGGGGTTATGGGAATGATCGAAAGGAAGCAGTGGTCAGAAGCAAGATAAACTTTTGAGGAAGAAAAAGATAAAAAGAGAAAGAGAAGGGTAAACAGAAGAAAATAGGATAGAGAGAAATACATTGTTAGTCATCATAACTGTGAGTGTGAATGGAATGTGCTAACATAAAACAGAAGCAGATAGAAGAATGAATTAGAAACAAAAATCTAACAATATGATTTGTATAAGGGACATATTTGAAGCATGCCACACACACACACACACACACACACACACACACACACACATACATACACAGTTAAAATGAAAGACTGGAGCAGAATCTATTATATTTCAGCTATTATTTGAAAAAAAGAAGAGGTAGCAATCATGACCACAGAAAGAGAGAAAGCAAAAATAGATCTTATTAAAAGCAATGATCAGGGAATCTGTATTGTGGTAAAAGGTATCATAGAAAATGAAGTAATATAAAAATATTTTACAGCAAGCTTCCCTAATAAAGTCCTCTAGAGATGAGTTCAGTTCATAAAAATAAGAACCATTCCCCAATTGATAAATGGTCAAAGGGCATGAACAAGCAGTTTTCAGAAAAAAATCAAAATCTATAGCCATATGAAAACAATGCTCGAAATCACTATTGAGTAAAGAAATGTTAATTAAAACATCTCTGAAGTACCACATCACACTTATCATATTGTTTAATATGACAGAAAAGGAAAATGATAAATATTAGAGAGAATGTTGGAATATATGTGAAAAAAGAATCATTAATTTCAAAACTCAGTTTCACATTGTTATAAGCAAATGGCCCTAGCTTTGTTTTAAAAACAAATTATTGGCATCTTCATACTGATATTTTGAAATTCGAGGAATTTGATGTCGATATTTTATTTTCTTATTTTATATATCCTAGATTTTCCTATATATCCCATTCCCTTCCTACCTCCTTAAGAATCATCATTATATAATAAAGAAATATTCAAAACAAGAAAAAGAGAAACAAAAGAAAAATTCAGTAAAACTTATCAGTTTTAAAAACCTGACATTATATGCCATCCTCACTTGCATTACACACTGTTCCTTGCATTTATAAAGGGATACTATATGATATCTTCTCATATCTCTTCTTTAGGACCAAGATTATTCTTTATAATATAATAACATATATATAATATATGTCTGTATCATGTGTGCATATACACATATATACACATACATATATGCACATGCATGCATATACATATGTGTAATATACGTATATGTTATGTGTGTATATATACATATATATATATACATATATATATGTATATATATATATACATATATGTCATAATATAATTTCATTATCAACTGTTTTGTGGTAGTTGTTCTTTACATTTACATCTTTGCCATCATTGGATATTGTTTTCTTGCCTCTATTTACTTCATTTTCCATCGCTTCATGTAAATCTTTCCATGTTTCTTGGTATCCAATATGTTCATCAGTCTCACAGCATAGTAATAAACCATGATAGATATTTATCATGATTTGTTTAACCATTCTTCAGTTGATAAGAGTCTACATCTGGGTATGACAACACCAAGGATTTTTCTTATTTCTATCTCTCCTATTCTTAGTGATTTGCATTACTCTTTCACATCGCTGTTAACTTGTGGTTTTTCACATAAGAAATGTTTGGTCAAAATCTTTTTTTGTTAAGAATTATTGAAAATTACTTAGAAGGAAAATCTTTAATATTTTCAATGTCCATGTGTTAGAAATAATTCATTATCACATAGGACTAATTATAACATTTGATCTTTCCCTTATGCCCTTAGGTGGGATGAAAAGTTTATCCATCCAAATGCAGACTTTCAATCTATATCAACTAGCACAATTTTAATAAAATGTCTCATCCTGAATGATTTTCTAGGAATAATTTTCTAATTGACATACATGTTAAAATTAAAAATGTATTGAAATAGAAAAATAATTTGACCCCAAACATAACAAAATATTCATTCAAAACACATAACATTATACAATACAAACTCAGATTTTTTAAAAATCTATTGAAAAAATTCTCATGATATGCTAAGCATTTTCTGTTATCAGAAAGTAGGACTTGTCTCACAAATGGAATAGGGATAAATGTTGGACTTGGAGTAAGGAAGATGTTGGTTCAAAATATGCCTTTGAAACTTACTAGCAAAGTACTTCACAGTATTTTAGATTTTTATTTCCACATTGAAATTCTTGACAGTTAGTCTTATTCATTATCTAGAAAACTATGCCTTTATATTTCTCAGAGAGGCACAACTAAATATTAATACATGTAGTGTCATTCCCAAAATCTGGTATGCTTATTCACTACCATTTTCTTTTGACATTCAGAATCAAGTAAATTATAAACCAATCCTGAAATATGAAATGTATTTGTAAAAGCCACCAGAGGAGAGGAGGCTAACATGCAACCTGTAAAAGAACACAGTAAGACAGAGGATTTTCAAAGGGATACAGATTATTTCCATGTAATGCTCTGATAGTGGAAGGGTGATTGGGCATTCCCTCAAAGACATCTTAGGATATAGAACTAGAAAGGAAATCAAATGTATCTTGTCTAGCCCCTTTATTTTGCAGGTAAGGACCATATCCAGAAAACTGAAGTAACAGGCATTGAGAAGTGAAATCAGGATTTTAATCCAAGTTCTCTGTCCCTGGACAAAATGATCTTTCTACCATAACATTCTGTTTCCCTGACTCTCTGGGCCTCAATTTCCTTATATGTAAAATTAGGAGATGGTCTTTAAGAGCCCTTCTACCTTTAAATGCTATAAACTTTTTTTTAGGAAGTTGCTTATTTAGACGATGAGTCATCACTAGGCTCAAGAAAGAGATCACATAGAAAGGAGACATTCTATGAGTGAATCTACCTAGAATCAATCTATCACCACTTATAGAATATATGCTTACCTCCGGGAATGATTTGTCTCAGAATGTCCCTCAAGAGGTTACATGTAGGTTTCTTCTCCTATGGCAGCATTTATAAAAACATTTCATTTTATATTGTTATTTATAAATGAATTGATTCTGTATATTAAGAAATAGAAGCAAAGGGCAAGCAGGCTAAATATTGAAAATGACACTAAATACATCAATACTCATTCATGCCCTCAGCAATATAAAAGCAGTTTTCTTAGTAAAAAAATAAATTTAACTTCTGAGGGTTTCATCAAAAGTGATGAGGTCTCAAATGTATAACTAATACTGAAAGCTCTATCAGGCACATGTCAGCCATAGTCTCACTGAGATAGCCTGTAGAAACACTAGTGTTCAAAATGTATAGCCAGTCCTCTGCCTTAGCTAGAAGGCTACAAGCTGAAAGAGCTTTTTGACTTTATGACATTCCCCATGAATCATCTTGTCACATTACCTTCGAAGGTATCTCTCATCCCTAGCAGTAACTGGTGAGATGATAAGAACCCTGAAGCATTACAATACTATCTGTTAACAGACAAAATAGAACAAAGAAAGATTCAGAATTCTTTTTCAGGAAAGGAAATTCTATACTTTACTGCATAGTCTGTTCATTACAAAGGTTTGTTACAACAGTTTCTATTAAGTATGACATAAAATATAACAATGAAAAATTCTTGTTATGTACAGGAAGGAGACCTCAGAAAAGTTATTTCTCACAACCCTTTGCAATAATTCAAAGAGAAGAAAACCCCATTCATCAGAAATGGTTTTACTTTTGAAAAGTAAGCATAAAATGATCATGAATGAACCTTGTCTTTTTGTATGTTATAATGAGAAAAAAAGTCAGTGTTGTGTAGTGAATTTAAAAACTGGCCTTAGGGCCAAGAAGATCTGGATTCAAGACTCATTATTGACAAATATTGTCTATGTGACTGTGGGCAATTTGCTTATCCACTTAGTGCTCTGGTCAACTTTTTAAGACAATATTTCAAGAAGGTAGAGGGATGCATTGTGATATGATTAGGAGTTTCCTTAATTAAGAGTTCCTTATATTGTTGAAATCATACATTCAGTACCTATCCTGTTTTCTATAAGAAGAAAATTAAGTGGGGAGACAGAGCCAAGATGGCAGAGTAAGGCAGGAACTACCAAATTTACCTCCAAGTAACTATAAAATAATACTTCAAAATGAATTCTGAAGCAGTAGAACCAACAAAAGGACAAAAAAACAATTTTTCAGTCCAAGACAAATTAGAATGTTGGTAAGAAATGTCTGCCTTAGTGTGGTAAAGGGGGAGTATCGGTGTTAGAGCAAGCTAGCAATAGTCCATGTTCCAGTAAGTCAGCTGCAAAGTATCAAACCTCAGAACAGGCCAGGAGCAATTGGTTCAGGTGAGCAGTGAGGCTTCAGCCCCAGTGCAAGAAATATGAGACAGTGGTCCCTCCTTCTAGGAACAGAGCCCAACTTTAAAATAAATTTAAAAGTCATGAAATATGCTGGGGAAACGAGCAAAAAAAAAAACCAACAAAAAGAACCTCACCATAGAAATGTATAATGGTGACATGGATGATCAAAACACAAATTCAGAAGAGGATGCTAATGTCAAATTATCTACATGTGAAAACCCAAAAAAATTGAAAACTGGTCTCAGATCCAAAAAGAATTCCAAAAAGAACTCTAAAAGGATTTTAAAAATCAAATAGGGGAGGTGGAAGAAAAATTGGGAAAGAAGTGAAAATGATGCAAGTGAATCATGAAAAAAGAGTCAACAGATTGGCAAAGCAAATATAAAAATGGGGGAGAGTGAAAACATGCTGAAAAAAACAACTCCTTAAAAAGAACTAGCTAAATGGAAAAGAAGGTACAAAAATTCATTGAAGAGAAGAACTTTTTAAAAAGAAGAATTGACCAAATGGAAAAAGAAGTACAAAAGCTCACTGAAAAAAATAAATATATTCTCAAACAATAGAATTCAGCAAGTGGACACTAATGACTCCATGAAATAGCAATAAATAGGAAAACAAAGTCAAAAGAATGAAAAAAATAGAAGAAAAGATGAAATATCTTATTGGAAAAGCAGTTGATTTGGAAAATAGATTCAGGAGACATGCTTAATAATTATTAGACTACCTGAAAGCTATGATAAAAAAAAGAGCCTGAACAACATATTTCAAGAAATTATCGAGGAAAACTGACCCAACATTCTAGAACCAGAGGGTAAAAAGGAAATTGAAAGAAACTACCAATCACCTCCTGCAAGTGATCCCAAAATGAAAACTTTCAGGAATATTATACTTAAATTCCAGAGCTTCCAGGTCAAGGAGAAAATATTATGAGCAGCCAGAAAGAAACAATTCAAATATCATTGAGCCACAGTCAGGATTACACAGGACTTAAAAGTTCGTACATTAAAGGATCAGAGGACTTGGAATATGATATTCCAAAAGACAAAGGAGCTAGAATTACAACCAAAAATAACCTACCCAGTGAAACTGAGCATAATCCTTCAGGGGAAAAATGGATATTCAGTGAAATAAAGGAATTGAAGCATTTCTAATGAAAATAACAGAGCTGGACAGAAAATTTTATTTTCAAATACATAACTCAAGAGAAGCATAAAAAGGTAAACAAGAAAGAGAAAACATAAAGGATTCAGTAAGGTTAAACTGTTTACATTCCCACATGCTTGTAATTCTCAAGAACTTTATCACTAATAGGGCGTTTAGAAGGAATACACATAGATACAAGACAAGGCAAACCAAATAAGAAAAAGTTATGCACTGGGAGAAGAGGGAAGAGAGATAGAGCAGAATAAATTATCTCATATGAAGATGCAGAAAAGAGCTAGGAAAAAATGGCGTGGGGTGAGGAAGGAGGTGGGAAATGCTTGATGCTCTCAACATAATTGACGCAAAGAAGGTATAGCATGTATACTCACTTGGGTATAAAAATCTATCTTATTCTATAGGAAAGTAGGAGGGAAGGGGATAAGAGAAGGGAGGGGGATTGACAAAGGGAAGTGGCAGGCAGAAGCAAAACACTTGTAAGGAGAAACAGGGTAAAAGGAGAGAAAGAAGGTTAAACAGGGAGAAAATAGGATGGGGGATAGCAGAATGTATTAAAATGTATTAAATGTATTAAAAATGTATTAAATGTATTAAAAACCAGAATCCTGAATTACATTATTTAGAAGAAACACATTTGAAGCAGAGAAAGTAGAACCAGGAGAATATTGTACCCAATAACAGCAATATGTATGATGATCAAAGATAATTCCAAAAGACTGATGATAAAAAATATTTACCTGAAGAGAAGGAACTGATGGAATCTAAAAGCAGATCAAAGCACACTATTGTCATTTTCTTTTTTTCATTTTTCACCTGTTTCCTTTCACAAAATGACTAATATGGAAATATCTATTGCATGATTGTACATGGATAACCAATATCAAATTGCTTATGATCTCAGGAACACAGAAGGGAAGGAAGAGAGAAAGAATTTGGACTCAATTTTTTTTAAATCATCTTAAAATTTGTTTTTATGTGTAATTGGAGAAAATATTCCAAAAAAATTAAAGGGTTCTTTTATTTTTCATATGATGTTTCAACTCAATGTAAAAAATAATATAAGAAAGCTCCAAAGCATGCTGGTTGGTCCCTCTGTGAAAAATTTATATGAGGACATGGACAAGAATTTCAGAGAATAATCAGACATAGATGGGTGTGATGGGCATTGTTGGAAGGATCACAAGTTAGAGTTAGAAGGAAGACAAAGGTCATCAAGTCTAACCTCTGGATCTGATAGATGAAGAAAGTAACATCCAGGAGGGTTAGATGCTGGAGTGTGCTGGAGCCAGAATGAATATTTCACATCATGGAAACTGACAAATGATACAAATCAGGACTTAATATATTGCTTTGCTGATTGTATAGAATGTGAGAGAGAAAATGTTAATAACAGATTAAAAATAAAAAAGGGTCATGTGCCTTTTTAATTTTTTTTAAGAAACTCAATTGTTAAACATTTATGAGCAAATCACTGATTAGGAGATGTATCCAAGTGTTAGAACCAGAATTTGAACCTAGGCCTTCTGACTCTAGCATCAGTGTTCTTTTCCCTATATTATTCATCAGATCTCCCATAAGATGAGAACACAGATCCATTGGTATGCAAAAATAAGAGGTAGCTCACAAGTGAAAGGGAAAATTAACACTTAATCATCCAACTATTCAATCTAAAGAATGCATTACCCTCTCTGTTCTACCTTCTCTTTCAACTCCTTATCGTGCTAGCCTCTTTTCCACATCCCTATGAATCAATATTCTAAAGTCAGTCTCATTTCTAAAATGTTCAACGTTGAATATTATACTGTTCCTATATAGATAGTAGAAGAAAATGGAAATCTCAATTTCAGTTTTAGTTAAGCTAATATATTCATGACAATCCTCACTACTTCAGACCACTAATAAATGAAGTTCATTCATTTCCATGGTATTTCCATCTGGTGAACACAATTAAACAGAGAAAGATAAAATATTTTCCCTATAAGACCTTACATTGTGAATGGGATGGGGGATACAGAGATTAATAGACTTACACTAGCTGTTTTATTTTGTTTGCTTTGTTTCACTGTAAAGACAGGAAAAATAAAGAAACATGTATACATAACTGAGGTAAACAGTTTTGCTGCAGTAACTTTTGTTTTATCTGATGGGGTAGGCTCTATGTAAAGAGAAAGGAAACCTTCTTATCCTTTCTTGACTGTCCAAGACACATAATCTTCCCAGAATATCATTTAGAGTCCTGAAATGCATACCTTGCAAATATTCTCCACCCCTGCAGTATTTCCCTCTGATTGAATGGATCCTTGTAGAACCTCCATTTTAAGGAGGAATTCCACATCATCTATGTCTTCATTTTTCACCAAGTTGTACTTCTTTATATTTCTACCATGTCCTGTATCCCTCATTCTCTGTACTTACCTTTAAAATAGTTTGAAAGTTATGTCTTCTCCCATTAGAATGTAAGCTCTTTGAGAAAGTGTGCAGTAAAAGCTCTCTGTCCGCAGATAAAGGGAAAGAAGGGAAGAGAATTAATGGAATTGCCCATTTTTCTCAGTTCCTTCTAGTCATTTGTCTCCTCAGTGTCCGTGTTGAGGTTTAGCAGTGCTGGGACCCTGAAATAGCAATGAATAGGTCCTCCCTCCAATGAATTTGATCCAAGTCTTCTTTCAGCCAAAGATAAGATTTATTAGAATACTAGTCAGGGTGGGTGTGATTCTAAACATCTGCAATATTGACCAGACTGAATATGAGCCATTGGCTAGATTCTAAAGGAATCTGAGTGATTTAATAGGGGGCAAGATGGGCCTTATATACAGAATGACTGTGAGAAGGACCTAGAAGTGGTCAAGTAGTCCCAGGTGATTGAAAGGTAACAGAAAAGGACCTGTAAGCACTCAGTGCCCTAGGTGAAGGCAAAGGACCTGGGCCATGAGGAAGGAGTTTAGATGGAATGAAGGAGTGGCAAACTAAAGTGATGCCAAGTGCAACAATGAAGGCCATTATAAAAGATCACTAACTGGGAAGGGCCAAGTGAATGCCCCAGATGAATGGTGGTGACCTGGGCCATGTGGGAAAGTCCAGGGTCTTTTCTTTTCTGGAGTTCACATCCCAAAGATATGGTCTTTTCCTTTTGGGGGTTCAGACGCCATCCCCATCATCTGGACATCCCAAGGGAGGGAGCATAACCAAACTCAGCACTCTAGTGTCTAGCTCTCCAAATACAGCCTCCATCCTACCTCCTCACTTTCATTCACCTGACTTCTTTCAAATCACAGAGGTTCAGCATCTCTCACTGTTTCTTTTGATCTAGGAGTGTCTTCTTGTGCCACTGTTTCTCACAAGAGCCTTAGTCTCCTCTAACAGGGAAAAAATAACTGTTCAGAATTATATCTCCTAGAAACCTATAAATTCTGAAAACGTCTATTCCTGCAGAGATTCATCTCCAAAAGTCCATTACACTGGAAGTCAGTTTCTGAGGAACTAGGACATTCCAAGAGGCAGGAGAACTTTGGAAAATTCATACTTGAGCCATAGATAGATTATCCATGGATAACAGCCCAACTTCACTGGATTATCTGTCAAGTGGGGTGAGCAATTTTGTAAACTAAAAAAACAGAATTAAATGATGTTTTGTGATCTTAAAAATTGTCTTAATAGTATTTTATGATTTTTTAGTTATCTACATGATGACATTTTGTAATTTTTTTAATAATTTAAAAGTTATATCACATTGCTTAGCAATTTGTTTTGTTTTGTTTTTTGCTTTTGGGTGGTGGACTCTAGATCATGGGGGGAAAAGCCACTCATTAGCTCAGCTGCCAAGATTCTAGAGCCTCCCTTCTCAGCTGCTATCTTCTGCCTCTATTCTGGTGAATAAAGGAATGGGCTCCTCATATAAGAGGAGCCTGTAGTCCTGACTAGAATGCAGTGCCTGTCCTCACCACTGACAATCACCACAGATCAATATTGGCCCAGAGGGTAGGAAACTAAGAACTGAATGAGAGAAGACTGCATTCTCTAGGAAAGGAGGTGCTTTTAAGAAAGCATCACACAGTCCAAGAGTACTTGATTTGGAGTTCAAAGACAAGGCTTGTCATCCTGATTTTGCCTCTAAAACACCCTCCTTTCCCCAACTGCATTTGAGGGCTGCCTTTGTACATTCTTTCCCCTTTGATTATTTGGTTGTTTTTAGTTGGTTTATTTTTTTATTAATGAGGGAACCTAGCTTTGGAGGAAAATTCTAATATTCTAGTGATGAACTTCAAATAGAACAGGTTGATTGCTGTGTGAGTTTGAGAAGTTACTTGCCCTTTTTAGGCCTCAATTTATCCTTGTGTATAATGAGATGGTTGAGCTAGATTATATTCCAGTTCTAAATACAAGAAATCATGAAAGGTTATTTGCTTTTGTTTTTCTCTAAGTTTCTGTGGAGGATGCTTCATTGTATTATAAAAGGAAAAAATTAATTTGACATCAAGAATCAAAGGATTCTAGAGCTAGAAGAAACCTTGGAGACCATTTAGACCAATCACCCCATTCTACAGAGAAGGAAACTGAGGCTGAGAGAGGTAAAGTGACTTGTCCAAGATCATACAGCAAGTTATTGGAAGAACCAGAACTCTGGACACCAGACTGCCAAATCATTTCTCTCTCCACTATACAATAGCAAGATATAAATTCAATCCAATTTGGAAAACATTTATTAAGTGCCTACTATGTGCCAGGTACTGTGCTAAGCACTTGGGTTTCAAAAGAGGCAGTTCCTGATTCAAAGAGCTTACAACCTAACGAGGGAGAAAATATCTGAACACATATACACAAAGGAAGCTATTTGCATGATACATAGAAAAGAATTGGCAAATTCAGACTCTGTATCTAACATTAACCAAAAAGTATCTGATTTTTTAACAATTTTTTTGCTGAAATGAGTTTTGTTTACTGCCTGGAGGCAAGGACATAACTAGATAAGCTGTGAAAGTCACCAGCAATCTATTATTCTACATAAACACAGCTGTAAACTATCTTATGAGGAAGGTCAGTTTGCTCACAACAACTGTACAGAATGGTACTTAATAGAAGGCATTCCAATAATCTAGCACATGGTTTTTAGAGCAAAATTCTCTTCTGCATTGATAGCAGTCATTACAAATCTGCTGACTTCCTAGTACAGATAAATACAGTTGATTGCTCAATCTAAAGAAGTACATGATCTTTTTTTTTTTTTTGGAAGCAGCACTTTTGAGATTCATGTCAAAGCTCAGTAAAAATTTTTTAGCACACAGAATTAACTTTTCCAAATAACTGGTAGGCCACCTTGGTATAAGTCAATGAGGCTAAGACGTTTTCAATTATAGCTAATTAGACAAAATTCTATGGTGAAACTTGCACTTGGTTACTCCTTCATAGCTAGGGAATATGAAGCTACAGAGTTTAACTTTTGCCTAACAGATGGAGCTAAGATACAGGGGAGAATTGCCTCTAAAACACTCTCCTTTCCCCAACTGCATTTGAAGACTGCCTTTGTACGTTCTGCCTTGATTGTTTGTTTTTTGGTTGGTTTGTTTTTTTATTGATGAGGGAGCCTAGCATTGTAAAAAAAAAAAATTCCATTTTTCTAGCCTCAAATAGGACAGGCTAGTTCGTGAATCTTGCTGTAAAAATAGATATGAAGCAAATTGAGTGAGCTGTCCTCCTTCAAGTGACAAAAATTTTCAAGTAAATATATTTGTCCCATTGTGTTTCCAACTGTTTCACTTATTCCTCTACAGTAGTTGCTATAAGAATAATTGACTCCAGAAAAGGAGAAAAGAGAAAAATAACATATGTTGGAGGGGCTGTAGGAAAACAGGCATTCTGATATACTATTCATGGGGAAGAGAACTGGTTCAGGCATTCTAGAAAGCAATTTGGAACTTTGCCCCAAAAGTTACTAAATGTTTATACCCTTTGAAGCAGCTGTACAATTCCCAGGCCTATTCTCCAAAGAGATCTATATGTAAAAGAGAAAAAGGATCTATATGTAAAAAACATTAAAATCTCTTCTTTTCAGCTATAAATTAGAAATTAAAGGAGCATCCTAATAGGGAATGGCATATGAATATAATGGAATATCATTGTTCCATAAGAAAATATGGAACGAGCAATTTCAGAGGAAACTAAGATTTCTATGAAATGATGTAGAGCACAGTGTTCAGAACTAGGAGACCAATTGACATGACCACACTGTGAAGAAAAACTGTGAATCAATGAAAAGTGATTTGATTAGCACTGTCCCAGGCTCCCAAAAATGTTCGGATGTTAAGGCCAATAACCAAGGTCATTACCCTACCCCATCAGACTAGCATAGACTTCAGTTTCCTATGTCTTTGTTTCTCATCGTTGTTGTTCAGTCATTTTTAAGTTGTGTTTTACTCTTCCTAATCCCATAGTAGGTTTTCTTGACTAAGATACAGGAACGTTTTGCCATTTCCTCTAGGCAAGTCATCTCACCGAGGGTCATGCTGCTAGTGTCTGAGTCTAGATTTGAATTCAAAAAAATGAATCTTCCTGACTCCAGCCCAGCTCTCTATATCTGCCCATCATTCCTAATCCCACAGTAGGCAATTTAGAAAATATCCTTACTTCCCTAGTCCCGTAGATGAGAGGGCAGACTTTTATTGGTTTCATGGTAGCTTTATCTAAAACTCTGCTTGCAGAGTTTGAGACCTAAGGATCTGTAGGTCTTTGAGAAGAAGGCCCTCTCTTCCTTGCCCCACATTGCTTGCTGCCCACTGCAGGCATGAAGGATAAAAACTGAAATTGCACCCTCTGAAAACTATTCTCTTTCTCCTCTTAGGAGCAGTAATAGAGTTTTGTTGAAAGCTCTTTCTTTGCAATGCTATCACACCTCATTTCAACCCTAATCAATGCAATGACAAATCACAAGTTCAGACATTAAAAGATGCAACATTTACCTTATTTCTTGCCAGATAGGTTGTTGAACTTACAAATACATTTGAAGGCACAACTACTTGTGGGGAATTTGTTTTGCTGAACTATATACAGTTATTCTGAGGGTTTTAGTTTTCATTTTTGTTTTGATTGGTGTTGATGATGATGGTGTTCTATAGTATGGCATTTTGAGTTTTTTTTTAAATTCCTAAGAAATAATTGACACTCATTTTATTTATACACACGTCCTGTCAGCAGAGAATCCAAGGAGGTTCACCTGTTTCCTCTCCCATCTTTAAAATGATAAGAAGAAAAATAACGATGTCAGTAACAATAGTGTTTGGAAGATGAGATGACATTATTGACATGGAGAATTCTAAGATTTACTTCTAGAACACGTATTATTAGATTCATTAATATTCCTCAGTGTTTTGAAATTATTCCTCAAACACAGTTACATCATATAACCCTCAGAGTATGTGAAAAGAAAGCACATTTAAAAGGTTCAGATGCTCTGGGAGAAAGTTGAGATTATTTTTATTCATCAGTAACATGATGATTTATTCTTTGCAAAGAATAAAGGCTCTTCTTTAATTTCCCAAATGAAACCTGAATCCCAGAATTTCCAAAAATTGGACATTTTTATCTGCCTTCACATTGAACTTCCTTTGGTGATTTGAAAGAGATCAGATGATAGTGGAGAAGAGTATTCTCAAAGAAAAGGGACAACCTATCTATAGCAAGCAAGTGAGGCAAGCAGTCATGGTAGTGACAGGAGTGAGGAATGCAGATGCAGGGAATCAATCACACAATCTGACTCTAAATGATGATGATGAGAGGTGTCAGTGGACTGAAGGAATAGCTTTAGAAGCTGAAATGAAGCTGTAGAGTTTCAGAATATTCCCTTGAGGGGAAAGTGGCTTCTTGTGATAGAAGGCATTAGAAAATGACCTAGGAGTGTCAGAAAGATATGGCTGCAGAAGAAATAAAATCAGCTATTTTCATTGGGTTTGATTTCATGGTCAGTGAAATACTCTGTAGTATCTTATGGAGAGAATTTCCTGGGATATTGGACCAATAGGTGGCCTTCAGGAATGGCCAGGATCCAAATTAGATACCACGTGCCACCACACTATATCTTCTTCCTATACATTACAAATATACTCTGTTACAATGGTTCTTAACTTGTACTCTGTCACATCATTTCCATAGTATTTTGATAACTATATTTTAATATGAGTGATTTCCTTTGTAATCCAATGTATTTTAGTTTAGTTTAGTTTAGTTTAAAAACTATTTGAGGCTCTGTCCTGAGTCATCCTCTATTATCCTTCTATACTACTTTCCTTTGTGATCTCATCAGCTCTCATAGATTCAATTATTATCTCTATGCTAATGAATCTCCAATCCAACCCTAACCTCTCTTCTGAGTTCCAGTCTCCCATTTCCAGTTCTCAAATTGAAAGTCCTATAGACACCCTAAACTCAATACATCTAAACTGAAATCATTATCCCCCCAAAAAAATCCTCCCCCAACTTCCAAATTTTTCTATTACTATCAAGTGATCAGGTCTGACAAAGTCAACTCTTTACTCAGTGAATTCCAGTGGTTCTCTATTACCTTAAGATCAAATATGAAATCTTGTTTGGCATTCAAATCCCTTCATAATCTGCCTTCCACTCATACCTCTAGGATTCTTGTCCCTTACACCACACGTACTGTACTATACAATCCAATAATATTGGTCCTAATATTCCCTAAACATCTCCTAATCCTAGACATTTTCACTGGCCATCTCCCAATGTTTGGAATGCTCTTCCACCTCATCTTTATCTCTTGGCTTTCCTGCCTTCCTTCAAGTTCTAGTATGGTTTTTTTAAGCCACCTTTTAAGCTTCCTGGAATGACAAAAATTATTTCCTTAGTATTTTCTCACAATCATGTAAATGTTAGAAAATTACAGGAGGAATAGTGTATATTTGGGTGAATAGTATAAAATGGTATTCATGTACCTATGAATATTATTTTCTGGGTGCACTTGAACTAACTATGAAATCCATTCCTGAATGTTTACTATGTTTTACCTTAACAATAAAAGTCTTGTTTTGTGCTTTAATAAGCCTGATTCTCCATCCTTAATTTTAGAAAGTAAATTCACTTAATCTCAAGTAGTCTGAAGATTTATCAGAAGATAATCAGAAGATTGTCAGTGTGGCAGTTCATGAACACCATCTTCCATACTGATGGAATGGGTAGGTGGGAGGGCAGGGTAAGGTTACAATCTACATCTGTGGAAAGTATACTCATATGGGATGAAATAATGGATTTTTTAAATGTGTTCACATACTGAAGAAAGATTGGGCAGAATCCCTACCACACTCATGAGTGAAGCTCTGAGCAATGTATCTGCATTAACCTCCTTTCAGGGACCAAACCGCACCACTCATTTATTTGTGTGGATGCTCAGGCTCTAAGGTTACTTAGACCTCGAAGTTGTGTTAGGTTCCTATATTAGTCAATAAGCATGAAGATATCCCTACTCCCACAATTCGGATGAGTAAACTTCTTGGAATCAGAGGGTTTTAGATTTGAAAGAGACCTCAGTATCTCTCCTCCCCTGCCAAAAAAAAGTCCCTATTACAATATACTTAACAAATGGTCATTTAAATTTTGCTTGCAAATTTTGTGTGAAGGGAAATCCACTATTTCCCAAGGCAGAACATTCTACTGTTATGTAATTTTTCTTGATACATATCTAAATTTGCTGCTTTCTCATTTCCACCCTGGTTTGTTCCTGGTTTTGCCATCTGGGATAAGCCATTGTACCTTACTTATCTTAAAATGAACTGGAAAAGGAAATGACAAATGACGCTAGTATCTTTGCCAAGAAAAGCCCAAATCAGGTCACAACGAGTCAGACACAACTATAAAAAAAATTTACTGAGAAATAGATGTACTATTATAATAATATATAATATTATGATAATACTATAACAGTAGTAATAATATATGTAATAAAATATACTAATTGTCACTAATAAATAACAACAAAAACCCCATCTATTTAGCATTTAAAATTCATAAAACATTTTCTTCATAGCCATATTATGGTATATTTAGCACAAATGAGAAAAAAAGAGACTCAGATGGGTAAAGACTTTCCTGTTGTCCTATAACTTCAGGGCCAGAATTCAAACTTCAGTGTGGGAAAAGACCTGAAAAATTAATCTGTTCCATCCCCTTATTTTATAGATGAGAAAACAAAAGTCACAAACCTATTTAGAG
>JAQQSK010004773.1:0-12654 GCA_028658325.1 Potorous gilbertii | reverse complement strand
GTTGTGAAATCAGCAAATATCAAGAAACATGAACATTTCAAATATAAAGAGAAAAAGATTTTATGTGAAACTACACACTTCTGTTGAATACATTTTAAAGTGTGTATTACATTTGATGATGCCATTTTTAACCCTCTCTGCTCTCTCATGAGTATTTTATGTTTATTTCTTTGATGTTCTTTCCTTCTTTTTTCCTCTTTATGTTACAGAAAAAAGATAATTGGGGTCCGCAGAGGTTAAATTAGTTGCTTAAAGTCACACATAAAATAAACAAATTCCGAGTTCTTTTCACTTACGCCTTAAATTAAATGAGAGGTTGGACAGATTTAGCTCCAAACTCTTTTGCAGTTCTAAATTTGTGATCTGAACACCTTACAATGGCTTAATCTGCTGGGATTATTTGCTAGACTTAATCAAACTGACACTCAACTGACCACCAGAAAATCTAAAATTATTCAGAATGTACCAAGAGCTATTTTTACCATCTTGTGAACCTTTTAAGCCTGTCCTCAACTTTCCAGGAATCTTTCAATCTTGCTTCAGATTGAAATGATGTCTTGTTAATGGGCTAAGTAAAGCAGAATAAAATAAGGCATGTATAATCAACATGAACCACATCTGTGCTACCAGCCCACATCTGTATTAATGTTTGTCCAGAGAGTTGGAAAGAATCCCTCTATTCCATATATAGAGGGTGGTAAGAACTTTTTGTGAGATTCCTTTTGTTAACTTCTAGTCATAGTTAAAGCCTTTGTTGTGGTATTATGCCTTCTTCATGAGGTAGGAATTGGCCGTACCCTAGGTACTTGGCCTTTAACATTTGCAGGTTAATCATTCAAGACCAATCCCAAAGCACCTGGCTATATTCTTGGATTTGTATTTTAAAAGAGAACCTAGAGACAGATGGGTAGAACCAGAGTTGAGGTTCCAAAAAGAAAACTGCTCAGACACAAACGCAGTTATCCCTTCCACATTGTACCAAAGAAGTCTAATTTTTTTTCTTTTTTCTTTTATGGGGTGTCTCCAGTATTATTTTAAAATTTAGATTAAGTATTTGGTCATAGGCTCTGTGTCATCTGCTGGACTTTGTGTGTCACCTGCAGCTTCTACAAATCTCCCCCTAAAATTTCCCGCAAAAGTTCTTATGTTGACCCTCAATATATCAAAACTTCAAGAGGGAAAGTTTCAATGTGGAAGAGATAACTGTATACTCTAATTCTCTATAGGAGAGCCCCAAAGAACCACTCCTCCTCCTCCACAAGATAACCATGTGCACAAGACAACTAAGTGAACCCAGGAAAGGAAGGAACTACATGGCCTCAGAAAATGTAATGGTGAACTGGAAAAGAGTTATTGGGTCATGCTAGGACTGAAAGGCTAAGAGCTATCAGCAGCATAGAGGGTATAGAAAATCAAAGCAGGAATTCCTGGACAAGCAGATAAATTCCTGAATCAAACCCACTGGGCCCTGGGACTCTAGTTTCCTCAAATATAAAATGAGAGAGTTGGACTTGATAACCTCGAAGGGCCTTATCAGCTTTCTCTTCAATGACCAAGAGGAGGAACTCCTGGTCAATGCCATAATATTGAACCAAGGAGAGAAATTTCAGGACCAAGAAAGAACCACAGAATCAGGAAAGAGTAAGGGATAGAGTTGTGATGGGGAAATGTTTATATAGTATCTTTATTAATTGTTCCTTAAGTGTTTGGTGGAATTCATTTGTAAATCCTTCTGGTCCTGGGTATGCAACTAAAAAAACTCTAGAATAAGAATAAATTAAAAATCCCCAGTTAAATACTCCCCCTCCCCAAATCCTAAAACTCAAAGGAAAGAATAATAAATTAGAAAACAAAACAAACAAAAAATTGAACAATAAATAAAACTGGGAACAGTAAATAAAACTAGCTTTATTAAAAAATAATAAAATAGGTAAGTGATTTGTTTATTTGATTTTTAAAAAGGAAAGAAGAAAATCAAACTACCAGTATCGAAACTTAAAAGCATGAATGTAACACCAATCAAGAAAAATACAGCAATTATTAGTAGTTATTTTGCTCAGTTATATGCCAATAATTTATTAATTTAAATGAGATGACAATCTAGATCTAAATGAAATGACAATCCAAATGAAATTGAAGAATGTCTACAAAAAAATAAACTGACCAAATTAAAAAAGAAGAAATAGAATATTTAACTCTTTTAGAAAAAGAAATTGAACAAACTCTAAATGAGCTCCCTAAAAACACAAATACCCAGGACCAGATGCGTTTTCAAGTAAATTCTACCAAACACTTAAGGAACAGTAATAAATCCCAATATTATATAAACTCTCTGAAAAAATAAAGAAGAATCCTACCAAATTCCTTTATTACACAAGTATAGTTTTAATATATAAACCCAGGAAAGCAAAAAACAGAGAAAGAAAATTGTAGGCCAATTTTCCTAATAAATATTGATGCAAAAAATTTAATAAATACTAACAAAAATATTATAGCAATATAACAAAAAGATTATATACTACGATCAGCTGGGATTTATGTTAGGTTCAATATTAGAGAAAAATAACTATAATTGACCATAAGTTATATGATTATATCAATAAATACAGCAAAGCAATGTTTATAGAAGCTCTTTTTCTGATGGCAAATAATTGGAAATTAAAAGAATGACTATCAATATGGGAATGGCTGTACAAGTTATGATACTATATGATTACAATGGAATACTATTTAGCTAAAGCAATGACAAGCCGGATGATTTCAGAAAAAACTGGAGAGATTTTTATGAACTGATGCAAAATGAAGTAAGCAGAACCAGAAGAATACCATGCACAGTAACTGCAATATTGTAGTGATGATAACTATGCTGTTTAATCCAAGAGAATTCTAAAGGACCCATGATGAAAAATGCTACCCATACTTAGAGAGAGAAATAATGTACTCTGAATGCAGATTGAAGTATGCTTTTTTTTATATTCTTTATGTTTCTTGTATTTGTTTTTGATTTTATAACATGGCTAATTAGGAAATATATTTTTTCAAGACTTCACATGTTTAATTGATAACCTATTGCTTGCCTTCTCAATGGCTTAGGGAGTTAATGGAGGGAAGGGGAGATTTGGGAATTCAAGATTTAAAAAAAGAATGTCAAAAAATAATTTTTTTAAAGAAGAAACTTACAAATCGGCACTTGGTGGCTTACTATATCTGCATGAATTATTTGCTTAAAGATGATAGTTAAAGTCATAGAAACTGAAGTGGTCTCTAAGAAAGAGAGTGTAGAAGAAGTGCAGGAGAGGGTCTAGGACCAAACTTGGGGAATAAATGATAAAACAATAAGAGACTGAGAGGAAGATGGGTAGAAGGAGAAACAGGTAGAATTAGTGTCACAAAAGCCCAGAGACTGAAGAGTATCCAGAGAGGAGACTAGAAGAGCATTCAAGAGGAGAGGCTGGTCAATAGCATCAAATGTAGTGGACAAGTCCATAAGGATGTCAATGAAGAAAAAGCCACCTTATCTCACAATGTATCACTAGTAATTTTGAAGTGAGCTGTTTCAGTTGAGTGAAGAGATTAGAAGTCAAAATGAATAGGGTTAAGTAAGAGAAGAAGAAACAGAGGCAGCAATTGTTGATATTTTTAAAGGAGCACGTCAAAGAGGAAAGCAATAAGACAATAGCTTGAGTGGATAGTAGCAATTAGTGAAGTTTTTTAAAGAGGAAGGAAAAGGATTGGTTGAAGGAAATAGATAAAGAGAAAATAGATAAGAAAATATTAAAGATTAGTGGGAGAAGGGAATTGAGGTTGTAATCTGCTAGAGAAGATGGGATGGAGTGGGATCAGGCACACACATAAAGGGGTTATCCTTTGCAAGGAGAAGGAACAACTCTTTGTTAAAGACTGACAGGAACAGAGTGGAAGATGGTCAAGGGATTTTGAGATAAAAAGAATAAAAGAAAAGGGACCTTACACTGAGTAGACCAGATGACCCTTTTCTCTTTTGTGGAGACCTGGGCATGATTGTGATCTTTTTAGGAAAATCCCTGAATGGGTACATGAACTGAAGGATATGAAATATGGATAGCCTTATAGATTGAACTTAGTCCAAATAAACCCAGAAAAGTGATACTGGGGCAAGTTACATATATACATTACATGTAAAGGGAGGAAGGTTGAGCTAGATGATCTCTAAAGACCCATTCAGTTTGAAATTTGTCATCTTTTCAACTATAAATTCATGACAAAAGGCAAATTTCCTTCCTGCTTGAGCAAGAATTTCATTGCTATGGAAGGTTAGCACTGCTTAGAAGAACAAAAGGACAGCTTAAAAAGATGGAAGTCTTCTTAATTTGTCTTTCTTTGCTTTTTGAGTTCCAGCCAGACCCTTCAGGGAATAGCACAATGCCATTTACATGACATGAAAGGAAACAGTTCCTCCACAATGCCAATAAGAGGGCTTGTGTATGTTATATGAATTCATGGTAAGGAAAATCTACCTCTTAAAATTAATGTAGCTTATGTGGTTCTATTTATTTGTCTTATGTTTAGAAAAAACATCTGGATTTAGAACAGTGTTTATCATGAGTAGATTAGTCCTTGGTTTCAACCACTCCAGCCCATGGTAACTAGAAAAAAGCTGATTTTGAGGATTGGTACCCTTCTCCAAGTTTATAACCCAAGTCAATAGCACTACCATCTTTCTTCAGCCAATTCATCACTTTATTATCAGAGAAAGTTTTATCTTTGTGTCTTGTTGTTTCTTCCAAGTAAATCCAAGTAAGAAGAAAGCCTAGTTGAGTGGAAATAAAGGCTTAATGGCATGTGTCACAACGTTTCCCATGTTTGTTGTTATCTTCATCACCCACCATATTATCATTTTCTGCAGGCATAGCATTGGCTTCTTACGTCTGAGTTTGACCTTAGTCTAGCAGTAGGCTAGATTTCATATGGTTATCTTAATTCTACTCAGCAATTGTCTTTCCAAGAGAAAAACCAAGTAATCAGGTAAGGAAAGATGCAAATTCAAGCTTTTCACAGATTCTGAATGAATACCAAAAGCTTTTTGGCCTCTGGACAAAAATATATCTTTCTCTGCTGAAACATAGTGCACTGAAATTCAAGGATATGTTTAAAAGATTCACAGCATTCAGTCAGTTAACAGACACTTATTAGGCATTTACTATGTTCCAGGGACTCTGTTAAGTGCTGAGTATATAAAGAAAGAGGAAAATATATGGACCTTGCTCTCAGAGCTCACATTCTAATGGAGATGACAATATGCAAATGAAGATATACTAAAAATGACTTATAGTTTAAGTAGGAGGTCATCTCAGAGGAAAGGCACTAGCATAGACTGAGCTGAAGAGGAGAAGAAAAGGGAAGAATCAATAAAAGCCTTCTGTAGAAAGTGATACTTGAACCTGATCTTGAAGATAATCAGAAAACCAGTAGGTAGAGGTGAATGCGTATGTTCTAGGCTCTGTAGACCTTTAGTTTTGTATCCAGCCAGATTCTTCTTCTTTCCCACACTTTCTTCTGGAGCCACTCAAACACTGAGCTAGCTCTGGTAATATGTGCATCAACTTCATCATCTATGTGTGTATCCTAGGAAGGACACTGCCAAGGTAAATGAACTTAACTACAGCATTCAAAATTTCTCCATTTACTATTGATGCGGTATAAGCCCAAGCTAAGACCTTTTCCCCTTGAATCAGGAGGACTTTTGTGCCATTTCTGTGCAGGGCCCTGGAAAGTCTGGCCTTGGGGTGTGGGAGGGCTCCTTGGATTCCCTTTCCATTTCTCTCAGCCCAGATACACCCTCTCTGATCACCATTTAGCATTCTCTTCCTTTTATTCTAGCATCTTTTTGATATTCCAGACTACTTAGCATTCTCTTGAAGTCCAAGCTGCCCAGCCTGGTTTGTCAATTGTCTGGACTACCAGTCACTCTCATCGGGATCCTCCCAGGGATTGATCTATGAAGACCATCCCTAGAACACCAAGACTACCTGGTGACACCTGGATGCTTCCCTGAGTCTTTTTCTATATTTAAGTTCCATCTTGCCTGCATGAAGGTGCTCGGATTCAATCCAGCTCAGACTATGTCTAGCTGAGATTCTATCTGGCCCATTTGTGAATACAAGTATTACAAACGTTAAGTATTCTTAAGAGTCAACCTGGTATGGTGAATCTTTAATAAACTTTGTTTTCTTTTGGTTTTAAGAAGGTTTGTGTCAAGTTCATTCAAATAGAACCCAGTGTACTGGTATCTTGGGGTTCCTAGCACCCCTAAACCTCATCATTTATGGTTCCCTGACTAGGAAGAACTGCTAATCTCGTTATTCTGCATAGACTGAAAGGTATGTAAGCCTCCCCCTCTCCCTATCCCCTTCCTGCTCTCCAAGCACCTTGGAAAAGGTTTTCAGACCTGAGCTCAGGTACCAATAGGTCAGGCAGCTAGAAGGCTGTCTTGCACTTAGCCTGACACTCTCAAGTTGTCAGTCCAGTGGCTATGTTTGAAGCTGTGGACCTGGGCACATGTTCCAAAACATAGAGGACAGAGACCCTATTGGGAACTCTCTGAATTCCTGGGCGCTAGGGAATTAGGGAAAAGTCAGTTGCTTTTTTCTCTTGTTTTTTTTCAAGGTTTACTCCCACGTCCTCCTTTATGGAGGGAGGGCCTTCCAGCCCCATGCCTATAAAGGGTCAATCCTCTTCAATCCCCCAAAATTCATCTTTCGGTTGTGTCTTACAAAATCAGAAAAAATCTAACTTTTCTAAAGAACTTAAAAAGAAAATGTTGGTGTTCTTTTGCAACACAATTTGGACTCAGTATCACCTGGAAGACCTTAAAGTATGGTTCATTTTTAGGACCTTACAATGTAATACTTTTTTACAGTTAGAATTATATTGTCACCAAAAGGAAAAATGGATAGAAATACTTTATATAAGGGCCTTTGTCAAGCTCTCTGAAGACCCCATTCTCAGAAAAGATTGTAAGATGCTTGTAGCCAGAGCTTCCCCACAAAAGGATAATGCAGTGAATTGGACCTTAGAGTCTTGACCTTACCATCTTCCCTATCTCTATTTCCACCATCCCAATTCCTATCCCCACCCCAATCTTCCCTAGCCTCTTTGGTCGCTTCCTTACCTCCCCCGACCCTGGCCATCCCTTCTTTCCCTTGGTTTCCCTTCTCTTTTCCTCTACTCCAACAGCCCTCAATTCCTGGCTCATTTACTTTCCATATCTCCTATCCTGTATCTCCTCCCATGGGGCCTCTCCCTTTGGTGACCCCTGTTCAGTTCCCAGCTTGGGTCTTGCTGGGGTGCCTCCCTCTGCAGCCACTCTCCCTGGGGCAACATTCACTCAGGCCTCAGCGCCCACCCCCAAGGCAGTCTCTGGGGTATCTCACCCTCTAATCCCTTTGCCTCCTCAGGTGCCAGCTGATCTTTCCCCTTGCCAGTCAGATGCCCTGGCCTTGAAGCCCAAACCAGATGAGTCAGCATTCCCCAGTCCCTCCCTCATGAAAACTGGGACTTCTTAGCTCTCTAACCAAGCCCCTGCCCCTACAGCACCTTCAAGGTTTTTTCCTAAGAGGGAAGTGCATGATCTGTATCCCATTCAGGTTAAAGAGAAACTGGGGAGATACTCTGAAGATCCCAGCAGGCTTATTGAGGGTTTTAGGGACATATCCCTGCAATTCGAACTTTCTCGGAAGGATCTGCACATTCTTCTTTCTGCCTGTTGTGCCATTGAGGAGAAGGGGAGAATCTTTGGGAATCCCCAAAAGTTTGGGGATCGTATGGCTAGCAATGATCCCATAAATACCCCCCAGGAGCCGCTGCTGCTCCCACCAGTGACCCAGGATGGGATTGTCAAAAGAGGGAGGACAGGAAAGAGAGATCGTATAGTAATTTGCCTGCTAGAAGGTCTAAAAACTACATTTCAAAAACAAGTAAATTTTCAAAATTTAGGGAAATTACTCAGAGAGAAAAGGAAAACCCTGCCCTTTTACAAGACTGGCTAGTAGAAGCTATTAAAAAGCATACAAATTTGGATCCTGACTCCGTAGAAGGGGCAGCAATCTTGAGCATGTATTTCATTAATCCGTCTGTCCCAGATATTAGAAGAAAACTGCAGAAATTGACAATGGGACCCCAAACACCTCAGGCCCAGTTATTGGAGATGGCTTTTGGAGTCTTTAACAACAGAGGTTTCTTTGCAGCAGAGGAAAGAGAATGCAAGGGAAGGGCCAGGGACAGGGAGCATGCTCAATTCTTGGCTACTGCCATGGCCAGTAAAAGACCCAGGGAGCACCTGTCCAGGGTGCCCCCTTGGAGGAATCCTGGCTACTTGGGCAGTGGGAAAACCTGCTTTTGATGCCACAAGGATGGTCACTGATCCAAGGAGTGCTCCTCCAGGGAGCCCCCCCCCCCAGGGAGCCCCAGGAAACCTATACCTATGGAACTGTGACCATGTGACCAGAAGGGACATTGGAGGAAAGATTGTTCCTTAGGTTGGTAAAGTGGTGGAGCCTCTCCCCAGTACCTTGTCCTCCAGTCTTCTCAAGATTTGGAATGACAAGAAAGCCTGGGTGCTGGCAGTGCTCCTGCTTTCTCCACCTCTCTCTCTAAGTTCTGGGCAAAAACAAAGGCTAAAGGTAAGATTACCCACTTTAACATGGCTAAATTCTCTGCTTTATCCAGTTATACTGGCCCTACCTGCCTGTGGACATCTGGGATCATAGGTATTGAAGGGGAAACTAAAAAATGTCTCCAGGCATACACCCTCTCCAGCCTACTTGAGGAGCTGTTGTTTAAACAGTCCTTCCTTATGCCCTCCTCTAGCCCTGCCCCCTTGCTGGAAAGGTACCTGATGGTGAAATTGGGAAGCCAATTTTCTCTAGTTAATCCCCCCATCTCCCTTTTCCCTCTGTTCACTAAATCTCCCCATGCTCGCTTGAGTGTGTGGGAGACAGTCGAGTCAATTATTTAGGATCTGGGAATTCCAGGGCCAGCTACTTCTGCCACCCCAGCCATTGTTAGCCTCTCAGACCCTAAAGTGCTCCCCAATCTCAGCCAGTATTTGATTAAACCTGGGAAGAACTACAACCTTTTACTGAAAAATTCTTTAAGTATAAAATCCTTGTCCCTTGTTCATCTCCATGTAACACTGTAATCCTTCCTCCAAAAAAAGCTCAATGAAGAATATTCACAATTTATTTTTGCAGGACCTGAAACGAGCAGGTAGTAGCTTAATTCAGTATGTGCATGACATTCTTATTTGTATCCCCACTCAGGCGGCTTCTTTGGTTGCTGCCACAGAAACCCTTAATTTCTTGGGCATTCAAGGACAGGCTTTGGGAGTCTTAACCCATTCCTTAGTACCTGACCCTAGGCCAGTTGATGTTTTTATTTACTCAAAATATGTTTTCCTTGTTCTATATGTCCATGGAGAAATCTGGAAAGAAAGGGGATGGGATATCTGACAGAAAAAAACTCCACTATCACACATGCCCTTCTATGTTTTGGCCTTTCCATAGTCTTCTTTAATTCACTCCAGGGAAAATATTTCTTTTCTTTTTATTTCTCTCTCTCTCTTGTGAAACAGTTTCCCTTTGAATTGGCAATGGCAATGTTAACCTTTTTCTCCTCCTCCCTGATTAGTTCCATATACGGATGTTACAGTGCTGGCTGGTGTAGCCTCTGTTTTCTTGGTGTTAACTGTCAGATCAAAATCAGCACAGGTAGCAGAAAATTGATCTATCTATGATCAAAAAGTCATGCATCAACTCTCTCTCCACTTTTGTCTTATCTGGTAGCTTTTTCAAGTTAAATACTTTGCCTTCAGTGCAGAAGCTGATCTGGATGCCATTTTCATCCTAGCTGAAGGTGTTTGACTAACAGGTAGTGGTATGATCAGATGGAATGTATGGAACCTCTGGTGGGAGAACACTCCTATCAACAAATTAGTGACTTGGTATTTGGGATATAGTAATAAATATGTGTTGATTGACTTAGGACAGGTAGATTCTGATTAGTGAGAATTATTTCATGAAATTAGTGAGAATTCTATGAAATGATAGAATTATTTATGGGAACCAATGATCGTATTTTACATAATTATAACTTTGTAGAGTGCAGTTCTGAATATATACAATCAAAGGGGAGGGACTAAGGAAGTTTGTGATAAAGAAAATAAGGCAGAGTGGGGGTGAAGTAGGGAGAGAGAGACACACACACACACACACACACAGACACAGACAGAGAAACAGTTATCAGCAAGAAAAAATCTCAAAGATCTTGAACACAGATAAATCAAAAGAAAATATAGTAACACCAGAAGAAAGCATGACCTCCAGATCTGGTGAGTAAATCAGTTCAGGAAGCTAGGTGACATAGGAGATAGAGTGCTGGACCTGGAGTCAGAAAGACCTGACTTCAAATTCAACCTCAGATATACTAGCTGTGTAACTCTGGGCAAGTCATTTAAGCCTGTTTGCTTCAGTTTCCTCATCTGTAAAATGAACTGAAGAAGGAAACTGCAAACTACTCCAGTGGTTTTACCAAGAAAATCTCAATGAAGAGATCATGAAGAGGCAGATATGACTGAAAATGACTAAACAATAATATCTTTGAATAAATACTTCAAAAGAAAGGGAAATGATCCAACATATTAATGATAAAGGATTCCATAGACTTTAAGAGAGATATAGGACCAGCCTGTACTATTCCTGAGCAGTTTAAAAGTGAAATAAGAATTATGAGATCAGATTTTATGCTTTACACAGCAAAAACAATAAACATAATAGAATAGAAATAGAAAAATTTGGATCTGCTAGAGCAAGCTTCACCAAAGAAACAAAGAAGAGAACAAACAGCTTAGAAGAAGAGAATTTTTTAAAAAATAACCTTAAAAGAAAATATGCTCTCTATTCAAGGAAAACATCCTGAACTCAAAAACAGGGTGCACAGAAACAACCTAAGGATCATAGATCTTCTAGCCGAATGGAACAAGGCAAAACACTTTAACAATTTGACAAAGGAAATAATCGATGTGAATTTCCCAGAACTTCTAAACACAGAAAATGAAATTCCAATTGAAGAAAATCACAGAAAACCTCCAGAAAAAAACAACAAATAAACAAACAAACCTAAGTTTACAAATTCCAAGACACTTGTTAAATTTAACAATTCAATTTATAAACAAATCCTTCAGATCATTAAAAGAAAGACCTTGAAACACAAAGAAAAGGGCATTCAAATATAAAAAGACATTTTGCAAATACTATAAAAAGGGTAAGAAATGGAATAATTTGTCCTGAAGAGCTATAGAGCTCAGGATGCAGACCAGAGGATCTTTTCCTGAAAATCTGAGTTTAATTATGCAGAGAAAAGAATGGATATCCAATAAAGAGTTTGAAATATTCTGTTATACAGATACACACATACACATACATAATTTATATATAACTATTATGTTTATATGCACATTATAATATATAAAATAACTATATAAACATAATATATATATATCAGTTATATGTAAATGTGTGTATATTTGTGAAAATATATATAAATAAATATATGTAAAAATATATATGTAAAATTAATAGCCATTCCTTAAAAAGATAAATGGTCAATTTATATAATATATGTATATGCATATATATTTTCTGTGTATAAATATATAAATTGCTTATATATACTATATATCTTGAATATGAACAAATAGATCTTAAAAGAATTGCAAAGTATTCACAATCATTTAAAAATGATCCAAATCACTAAGAGAGAAATTCAAATCAAAACAACCATAAATTTTCATCTTATTGGCAAAAATGACTAAAAATGGCACCAATCAATAGTGGAGGAATTTTGGAAAGATAGACATAATAATACATAGGTGGTGAAGCTGTGAAATGGTAAAAAACATTTTGAAAAGCAGTGACTACAATGTCTGTACTCTTAGAATAAGAGACTCCATTTTTTGTTGTTCAGTTCCGTCCATCTCTTCCTGCCCTCTTTTGGCATTTTCTTGGCAAAGGTATTGGAGTGATGGTTTGCCACTTCCTTCTCCAGCTGATCTGACAAAAGAAGAAGCTGAGGCAGGGTTAAATGACGGGCCCAGGGACCCACAGCTAGTAAGTGTCTGAGACTGAATTTGAACTCCTGTCTTTCTGACTTTAGGTCTGTATTCTATGAATTGTATGATCTGGCCATGAAAGATTCCTTTACTAGGATAATATCACAAGAAAGTCCTTGATTTAAAGAAAAAAAGTTCTCATATACTTCAAAATATTTATAAAAACACTTTTCATGAGAGCTAAGAACTGGAAACAAAGAAGATGCCCATCAATTGAGAAATGATTAAACAAATTGTGCAACATGATTGTAATGGAATATTACTGTACTGTAAGAAATGTATATGATTTATTAGAGAAGCGTGGAAAGATCTATATGCAGAATGAAGCAAGGAGAACCAAGAAAACAATATATATAGTAACTACAACATAGATGGAAAGATCAATAAAACATCAAAAATCAATGTTAACTATAACAAATTACAAAGATCAAATAGAACTCAAATGAAGAAATATGAGAACATTCCCACAGTCTACCTCTTTATGGAGATGGGAGGTTCAAAGGTGTTAT
>JAQQSK010004771.1:0-18730 GCA_028658325.1 Potorous gilbertii | reverse complement strand
CGTGTGTGTAATCCCACCAACTACCCAGACACTGAAAAAAGTTTCAAGAGTTACAAATATTGTCTTTCCATGTAGGAATGTAAACAGTTCAACTTTAGTAAGTCCCTTATGATTTCTCTTTGCTGTTTACACTTTCATGCTTCTCTTGATTCTTGTGTTTGAAGGTCAAATTTTCTTTTCAGCTCTGGTCTTTTCATCAAGAATACTTGCAGTTTTTCTCCTGAAGTATTATACTCAGTTTTGCTGGGTAGGTGATTCTTGGTTTTAGTCCTAGTTCCTTTCACTTCTGGAATATACTATTCCACACCCTTCAATCCCTTAATGTAGTAGCTACTAGATCTTGTGTTATCCTGATTGTATTTCCACAGTACTCAGATTGTTTCTTTCTAACTGCTTGCAATATTTTCTCCTTCACCTGGGAACTCTGGAATTTGGTCACAATGTTCCTAGGAGTTTCTCTTTTTGGATCTCTTTCAGGCGGTGATCAGTGGATTCTTTCAATATGTGTTTTGTCCTCTGGTTCTAGAATATCAGGGCAGTTTTCCTTGAAATTTCACGAAAGATGATGTCTAGGCTCCTTTTTGATCATGGCTTTCAGATAGTCCCATAATTTTTAAATTGTCTCTCCTGGATCTATTTTCCAGGTCAGTTGTTTTTCCAATGATACATTTCACATTATCTTCCATTTTGTCATTCTTTTGGTTTTGTTTTGTGATTTCTTGGTTTCTCAGAAAGTCATTAGCCTCCGTCTGTTCCATTCTAATTTTGAGAGAACTATTTTCTTCAGTGAGTTTTTGCACCGCTTTTTCCATTTGGCTAATTCTGCTTTTTAAAGTATTCTTCTCCTCTTTGGCTTTTTGAACCTCTTTTGCCAATTGAGTTAGCCTATTTTTAAAGGTGTTATTTTCTTCAGCATTTTTCAGGTCTCTTTTAACAAGGTGTTGACCTACTTTTCATGCTTTTCTTGCATCTCTCTCATTTCTCTTCCCAGTTTTTCCTCCACCTCTCTCACTTGATTTTCAAAATCCTTTTGAGATCTTCCATGGCCTGAGCCCATTGAATATTTATTTTAGATGTTTGGGATACAGAAGCCTTGACTTTTATGTCTTTCCCTGATGGTAACCGTTGTTCTTCTTCATCTGAAAGGATGGGAGGAGGTATCTGATCACCAGGAAAGTAACCTTCTATGGTCTTATTTTTTTCCCCCTTTTTTGGGCATTTTCCTAATGAGTTACTTGAGTTTTGGGTCCTTTGTCAAGAGTAGGTATACTCTGGGAATCTGTAATAGCTCAGTTCCTCCAAGGTGGCACAATCAAGTGTGTACTTGTCTGGGTGCAAATAAGGATTTTTGTGCCCAGAATCTTAGCAGTTTCCTCTCCACAGCCACCTGGCCTCCAGTTCTGCCAAGGTAGCACTGGGGGGTGGGGGTGGGATTCAGTCAAGCTGTGGGAGCAGGGCCACCATTCAGTGAGAGACAAAGACCAGCTCCCTCAGTGCCCCCAGGGGTTTTTACGACCCAGCAATGGTCTTGGGCTGCTGTCGGGGCTGCTGTGAGATCTGCTGCTGCCTTCTTGATGTGACCTCTGCTGGGCTGCTGCCTGCTACTGGAACTATGGGAAGGCCCTTCTCCCTTCCCGTCCAGCTGAAAAATCCCTGTCACTGACCTTTGGTGCCTGTGGGTTGAAGGATCGGAGGACCCGCTGCTGCGACTGGGGATTCTGATACTGGAGATTCTGCCCCCAAGGGCTGTTTGCGAGTTACATGGCCAAGGCTGGGCTGGGCTCTGTGGTCCCTTCACTCTGCGTCTGGTGCAACTAAGGTTTCCTGTGGGCCTTTCAGATCACCGTGGGCTGGAAATCTCCTCCACTCTGTTGTTTTCCATTTCTGCTGCTCCAAAATTTGTTGAGAGTCCCTCTCTACAGTTATTTTATGGACTGTGTGGGGAGACCCTGCTTATGTGTGTCTTTCTACTCTGCCATCTTGACTCTTCCCCCAGTTCTTTTTCTAAGGAGCTGTAGAGCTCTTTTGTGCACATGATTCCTTGGGTAGTTTTGGGATCTTCACAGTCCTGGCTTCAGGGACCTTGCCTGCATATATTTGATGCTTCTCTTTGTCTTACCTCTTAGTTCAGCTTCTCTTTCTTTGGTGCATATGGTTCCCTGGAGCAGCCACATGGCTATAGGTTTGTTCCCCTCCCGGAAACCAAGTCCAGACGTGTCCATTCTTTTCTAGGATCTCTCAGCTTTTATTTTTTTCTCTGACCAGCCTCCCTTAAGAGGCTGTAAGAGTCTCCCAAGACTGTAGCCCAAATTTTTAGAATGTAAGTAGTTATCCTCAATGTTACCGTCAATGTAGTATCAATGCAGCAACTCAAGACAGTTCAAGGAATTCATTTCATCATTAATTCCAGAGTGTTCGTGGAGCAAATGAATGGTTTTATGACTTGTATGGGGAAGTGAGATCAATGTCAGAGCAAAGTGCTTAATAGCATGATCATGCCTTAGTTCTCACTATTCACATAACTGTGCAACCTCGTGATCATGAATTCTGAATTTTTCTTCTCTGATTATAATCTTCTGCCCATTTCTCCCTTTGTTTTGCTCCTCCAAAACCTAGTCTTTGTCTTCATCATGACCTTCAGTATTTCTATGCATCTCTGTTCTCTCAGCCTATCACCCTTGATCTGACTCTCTTTTCCCCCTTCAGTCTTTTTCCTCTGTAGTTGATCAGTTTATTGATATATCATCCCCTACCTTGAATTCCTTCCTTCTCCTTCCTTCCTTCCCTCCTTCTTTCCTTCCTTTCTTCCTTCTTTCCTTTCTTCCTTCCTTCCTTCCTTCCTTCCTTCCTTCCTTCCTTCTTGCCTTACTTCCTACTTCTCATCTTCCTTCCTTCCTTCCTTCCTTCTTTCCTTATTGCTCATACCTTGCCAATCTCTAACACTTGGTTTCCCTCATTGTCTTCTCCATTCTTATTTGTGGACTCCTGAATATTAATGGAGGAAGTCAGACAACTGTGTAGTTGACTGGTTCTCCTAGAACCCACATTGTTGCAATCTTTTTGTTCTTCCTTTATCGACTTTCTATCCTTAAAACTAACAATAAGTAGCTAGATGACATTGTTGATAAGAATACTGGACTTGGAGGGATAAAGGTTTGAATTAAAATTCTTCCTCACACACTAAATGGCTACATGACTTTGAGCAAGTCACTTAACTTCTCTTTATCACAATTTTCTTATCTGTAAAAAATGAGAGTAATAACAGCCCTGAATTCACAGGGTTTTGGGGAAGATCAGATGACATAACATTTATAACATTCACTGGAAACTTTAAAACACCATAGAGATGCTTCCTATTACAAATCCCCTCCCTCTTCAGCAGAGGACCTTGCCTCCCACTGTATTGAAAACCAGAACCTATATGTCTTGAGGTTCTCCCTTCTTTTCAACTCATATCTCATTATAGTGTTGCCTCCTTCCCCTATAATATTCTACTGATTTGCTATAATTTCTAAGGAAGACATGGTCCTTTATATTATCAAGGTTAATCTTTTCATTTTTGCTCTTGATCACTCCTCTCAAACCTTCTCAGGGACCTTCCATCATGCCTCCTCTCTCTTCTTCAGTTGCTCCTTATTTGCTACAGTATCTTTCCCTGTTGCCTACAAATATACCTTAGTCTTTCCCTTAAATTTTTTTCCATTTTATCTTTTCATCCCTTCAAGTTATCCTCTTATATATTCTACATTTCATAGTCAAACTCTTAGAAAAAACTACTCTCATTGCCTCCACTTTCTTACCTGACACTCAATCCTGTACAAGTTGACTGCTGGTTCTATCAGTGAATAGAAGTCATTTTCTGCAAAATTACCAATAATTTCAAATGATGTACTAAGCAGACTTTCCTCTGTCCTCATCCTATTTGACCTTTCTGACCCTTTTGACACAGCTTACCATTTGATTTCTTCTCGACTTTGGTGATACAGCTTTCTCCTTGTCCTTCCCCTACCCATCTGACTGTTCCGGGTCTTTACTAGATCATTGTTATCTCCGTCCTCCTAAAGATGAATATCATCTAATTTTCTAGCCTCAGATCTTTTCTCTATTTACCTTCTATTTCATAGTGTTTTCATTAATTCTTATGTATTATATTTTCATTTTTATGTTGATAATCCCCAAAGTTATATATCCAGATTGAATCCATTGAACTCTAATCTCACATTGTTAACTGATTGCTGGAAAGCTCCTAGGGTACTGCTGGGATCTCAAATTCAACTAGTTCAAAATAGAACTCATCATATTCCCTCTGAACCTGTTCCTCTTTCAAACTTCCCAAAGGGTACCATCATCCTTCTAGTCACCCAGATTCATGATCTCAAGAGTCATCTTTGGCTCCTTTCTCCCCCATGTGCCTGAAATCCAGTCAGTTGTCAGATCTCATAAATTCTATCAGAGTCTTGTCTCTCAGCTTAATTGATCTACATGCTTCCAAGTCTTTCCCTCCTCTAATCTATCCTCCACATAGCTGAGAAAATAATCTTAAGCTACAGGTATGACCATGTCACTCTCCTGCTCATGAAACTCTTCTGCTCAGTGACCCTCTATTTCCTTTCACATTATATACATACATATGTACATACACACATACATACACACATATGTGTATGTATGTATATTCCTCAGTCTACCACTTGAAGCCTTCTTCAATTTGACTTCAGCCTACCTTTCCAGACTTTTTTCTTTAACATATTGCAATCCTTTATGTACTCTGTATTCCAGCCAAACCAGTCTATATAATATTCACTAAACAAACTTGGCATTCCATCTCCTGTCAATTTACTCCTCACATCCATGTATTAGAACCCTTAGCTTCCTTCAAAGCTTAGATCTTATCATCCTATGCAGTGTCTTTCTTGATCCCTCCAGTTTTCAATGCTCTCATTTTCATCAAATTGTCACGTCTTTACTTCTCTGTATATATGTTTCTTTCCCCCCAGCAAAATTTAAGACTTTTGATAGCAGAGATATTTCCTGCTTTTGTATTCCAAGAATCTAGCACAGTGTCTCATACTTCATAAATGTTTATTGAATTGAAAAAAAAATCAGATATAATCTAAAGGATTAAGTATGATCCAGTGGCTTAACATTCTTTAGGAGAAGTAGACTCCAGAGCATTGTGCCAAGAGCACTGGACAGAATAGCATAGCAGCAGTGAAAGACCTGGTTAAAGATAAAATTCCTACCAGCTACCAAAAAGTAGAATGACTACCTTGAGATGTAGTAGGTTTCCCCTTACTAGAGGACTCCAAGTTGAGGCTGGACCACCAGTTGTCGGATATGTTGAAGAGTATTCTTTTCATTAAGGTCAAGTTGAACTAGAAGGCTTCGGAGGACTTGGACTACTCTGAGATTCCATAATTCTATAGTCTTATACCAAAATCTCTTCCTGTGATATATACTCTCTAGACAACTTTTCTAATCACTCCTTTTCTTTTCCCAGTATCCCATTAATAATGAACTTTTTTGTTTGCTGTAGGAATTTGTGCATCTGATTATTTGGAGCTATTTTACAGCAATAATGAGTGTCTATATGTCTTTGATATAGTATAAGATTCTAGTTAATAGTTCTTTGTGTTGTAAATATTCTTTTGGAATTGTTCCTGGAAGCTTTTTCTGCTACCTGAATTCTAATGGACTAACTATAGGTGTTATGATATTTGAATTCTTAATACTATATTTGAAATCTGAGTCAGAAAGGTATAAAATGATGAGTTAATTATTTACTATTTCCAGAGCGCCGTGTTTCTATTTTGTAATTTTGGTTTTCAGTTTTCACTTTTGTTCATTATTCTTCCTCCAGCTATTCTAAAACTTGTCATTTGCTTTATTTTTGTCATTGTCTCCATTGTTGACTGTTTCATTTGATTTTTCATCCAAAAGTAATTTTAAGGTCATCAGAGTTGCATTAGGGTCAAGTAGTTTGATAAGAGGAACATCCACCTTCTTGTCATGGAAGAGCTTATTTTTCAGGGTTATAACTGCCATAGAGTCCATGCCAAGTGACACAAGAGAAGTGTCCATCGAAATATCTGTAAGATTGCTATTGCTGATTTCATTTGCTAGGGAGTTAATATAACCTTCATTCATTGAATGAGATGAATTTTCATGAGCAACTAAGTTAGACTCATCCAACTTCTTGGTTTCTTCTTGGAAAATTGCTGAAAAACGGATTTTGAGAGATGGAACTTGAGTAAAATAGTAATCCTGTAAGCTTTTGTAATCAATTTTAATAATTGCTTGCTGAGGGTTATTCAGAAGTAAGCATTTACGAAGGTGCTTATCAATTTCAGATTTCTGAAGAGTAAGAATTCCTTTGCTTGCCAAAAATTTTTGAATGTTCTGTTTATTTAGTAATAGCCCAAGATTCAAAGCTCCCCAGTTAATGGATTGACCGACCAGACCACAGTTTCTCCGATAATGGCAGAAGATATCTAGAAAGGAGTTAGCAGCGGCATAATTTGTTTGGGTCGCATTCCCAAGGAATGAAGTAACAGATGAATGACAGACAAAATAATCCAGCTCATACTCTCTCGTAGCGCAATGAAGATTAATTGCTCCTGCCACTTTGGGACTTAGTACTTTCTCAAAGCGAGTGAGGTTCAGAGCTTCAAGATGCCCATCATCCAACACAACTGCGCTGTGGAATATCCCTTTGATTGTATCCTTTGGAAAGATATTGCCAATGTAATTGAACACCCTTTTTACCTCGGAGGTGGCGCTCACATCACATTGCAAGCTAATGATCTTGCAGCCTTCATTCTGATTTTCAAAAGACTGCATTTCTTTTCGTTGCTCAGCATTTGGACTTCGTCTTGAAAGAATCACCACAGAACCACCTCCATTCTGAGCAATAAATCTTACTGTTTCTAAGCCAAGACCAGAGAGTCCACCTGCCACAATGTACACTGCGTTTGACTTAAATAATTTCATTTCTCCTGTATACTTAGGTATATCTGAAATTTCCCTTTCTGGTAACCTTCCTCCCAACACAGCAAGGGGAATGGCTGTGCAGGTGAAATAGGAGACAAGAGCTGGTTGTTTGCATGTAAATGACTTCTTTTGCTGAAAAACATTGTAGTCTAAGTTTGTAATCTCTTTCAAGTTCATTGTATATATCCATTTATAGACAGCCATATTGGTGTGTAGTAGAGCTGATTTCTGAAAAACCTGGCTCAGGTTTAGTGTGTGAACCTGAATATGTTCATGGCCATTATGAAACAGTTGCTGCAGAAATTCAGGCTCGTGACTCCCATAAACAAACACCACATCCCTGAGGTGAGAAAGACCAGAGAGCATTTCCACATAGAAGCTCGTTAATGGAGGCAGAAAAATGAGAGCCTGACAATGTTTCACATTATTCCATAGATCAGAAGAGGGCAAGACATGACTAACTTTCCAGTCATCTGCTTTAGCAACCAAAGTTAGCACTTTGCTTAGAATAGATCCAGGTTCTGTGGAAATGACAGCAAGGGAAGCAAGAGGCTTTGTATTTGGAAATAATATCTGAGTAAGAATTTTCCAAGCTATTATGAAGTATGATACACAAGGGGTACTTCTAAGAACTGTGAACTTTATGGTGTCAAGACAGATAGACTCAGGAATTAAGACTCTTGATGATGCATCAGTTGGAAAGCATGTGGCAATGTGATCACCAACCTTCACCTCTTTCACTCCTTTGCCTATGTTGGTTATTGTGCCACTGAAGTCCAGGGCTAGCAACTGATGTTTCTCTGCAGTGTATTCAGTCCAGTACAGAGTCTTTCCAAAGGTCAAACTAGAGATGCTAACAGGAAAATAGTCTTCTGAGTGGATGCATATTTTTTCTACTTGAACTTCAACAGTGTGGTTTTCAAGGTAAGTAACCCCATGGTCTGATAACTGGGCACACAGATCTATTGCCTTATATGGATCTGCTGTATATAAAGTAAATATTTCAGAGTTCTGAAGGTGCTTTGAAGATAGAAAATCATCAGGGTCATGCAAAGGAGTAATTCTGACTTCAGTAGTATAAATTCTCCCCTGATCAATCCAGAGTTCAGAATAAGCTTCCCCTTTATAGTTAATGATAACTTGTGCTAAACTTGCTATGTCCTGGGTACTTTTAAAACTAATATCTATCATTTTAAATGTGATCTCTGGAACTTCCACAAAACAGCTTCTTATCATACCCGGCAGAGCATATCCAGGATTAATGTGATTCACATTCCTTGAAGTTGTTCTGTAAGTGACGGCTGTCACAGAACAGTGGCAGTTTTGTTCTCTCAAGGCCAAGATAACTTGACGAAATGCCTCACAACACTTAGCTAAGTGTTGCGTGATTGTAATTGCTGGGGTTTCCTCCCTTAATATTTGGATTCCCCACATGAATAACACATCATGGAAATCCCCAATCTCCTTTCTCATCATGTCACCTGTCCTTTCTGAATTTAGAGTTGTTTCCCAATCCTCAAACGTAACATACTTGGACTTGTTATGTATATACTTGTTTAGCAATTTAGCTATCCCAAATTGATCAGCAAACACTATGAATTTTGGTGGCTCTTTTAAGTTCCCAGCCTCTGGGATGGGAGAGATTTCAACCCATTCATTTTCTAGAAAGACATTATCCTTGCTGGCCATTTGTGTCACAAACTTGAACCCTACATTCTTCAGTTCTGCCAAAACTTGGCCACACTTGTTTGTAAAGCATCCACACACTTCGACGTAGTTCTCAGTGGACTTGCTGGTTTTTATATATATCTGCATTTCCTCTTCTAGGGCTCCGAAGACAGCAAGATTGCCAATGGCAGTTGGAAATCCAGATATTTCTCCAGTTTCTATGCTTTTGGTGGCCATTACAGCTGTCATTTGCAAGAAACAGTCTAATAGCACTGGATGGATGTGATAATTATGTATTTCCTTTCTGGTTTCTTCATTTACTATGATGGTTGTGATACCTTCCTTTAGCTTATCACAGTATAAAATATCACTTAGTTGTTTTAAAATAGGGCCGTATTGAAAACCAGTAAGAGAGAGGGCTTCATAAACTTTACTAATGGCTATGACTGATTTGCACCTTTGTATGATGCCCTCAAGGCAGAGATGGTTTTTTCCTTTCAAAATTTCAGTCATTTTTGCAACTCTACCTGTTGCATAAATTGTAGATGATAAAGAGAGTATTGTGAATTCTGTTGCTGTTTTCCCTAATTCCACTTGGATCTTCAAATCTAAGAAATTTTGTTTTACTATACAGGGAGCTACAAAAGTGATGCTCATCTGACATCTCTTTAAAGGGATTTTGGGTCTTGAACTGTTCATTACTGAGGCTAAGCCAAGCTCTACAAAGAGGGCACTAGGAACTAAAGGCACACCATTGTTTTTGTGCTCATAGACATAGGGTGTTGTATCCTGGGATATTGTGCAGATGAATTCTAAGGCATCATTTGCTTTGCTAATGAGAGGATGATTGACACTGACTGTTCTGGGATGCTGCAGAAGACTTTGCAGGTATTCGTTGAGATTCTGATGATCAAACTGATATCTAGGGTAGTCTGTTGGAATTGCTTTCAACCCATCATAGAAATGTGACCAATTGAGATCATATCCCAGTTCAAATAGATTTTCTATCAGAGCAAAAAGGGTCTCATAATTTTTCTCCTTTTGTAGGGAAGGAAGAACAAGAGTTTGTTCTCCTAAAGTTTCCTTGATGGTTCTTTTGAAATATGGCTTAGGAGCTATTTCAACAAATACTAGGTTTTTCCTTCCTTGAGATGCAGCTGTGAGGGCTTCTGTGAAAGCAACCGGCTCTCGAACATTCCTGGCCCAATATTTGCCTGTAGTTAAGTCTTGTTCAGAACTTGCTCTCCCGGTCACAGTTGAAAACATTTCTGCTTCTGGCTCCTGTTTCACCAGATCGCCTATATTTTCTGTAATATCTTTGACTATTGGATCCATCATATAACTGTGATAAGCAGCTGGAACAGGTAAGATATATAGGAATATGTTTCTTTTCCCAAATTGCTGAGCTAGGTCTTCATGAACAGCACTCACAGAATCTGCATCTCCAGACAAAGTACAACAATAGGGACTGTTGAAGGATGCAATGCACACCTTTCCAGAGTGAGGGTCCAGGGCTTTTGAGATTTCCTCTACAGGGATGTTTCCAACTACTAGCATTTTCCCTCCAACTACTTTTGACTGAAGCATACTCCTATAATGAATAACCTTCACAGAATCTTCAAGAGAGAGAAATCCAGCACAATGGGAGGCAGCTACTTCCCCAATTGATGAACCTAGGACAGCAGCAGGCTTAATGCCCCAGAATTTCAGGAGGTTTGCCAAAGCTACCTGAATTATGAAAAGGATAGGCTGCGCTAGGTCAGGCCTTGAAAAATCATCAAATTCTTTTTCTATTAAATCCAGGAATCTGGTGGGTTCAAATTGAAGAAACAGATTAGTAATTTCTTGGCATTTTTCTTTGAATACTGGCTCAGAATTGAGCAAGACCTTGCCCATCCCCTTATAATGGGCTCCATTACCACAGAACACAAATATTAAATGAGGAGTCCCCTTTGTATGAGGTATTTGTGCTTTAGCTGCTGATCTGAGCCTTTGTTGCAGATTCCCTAGGGAAGTTGTCACAAATGCTTTTCTATATATGTGATTGGCATGGTTCCTTCTACATGCTGAAGTGTAGGCCAGATTCTGCAATGGCTCTTGGTTTCTTCTGCTCAGTTGTTGAGCAGTGTCTTCCATTGTGAGCTTGAGGGATTTACTGGAAGCTGCAGAAAGTATAAATAATTCATAGGGTCTTTTAAGAGGTATATACTGAGGTTGCTGCTTAAACTGCCTGACAACAATATGAGCATTGGTCCCCCCAAATCCAAAACTGCTTATACCAGCGACTCTGCCAAATTCTGTGGACTCTTCCCATTTCTCTACTTCTGTTGGAATGGAGAGATTTAACTTTTCTGTGTTTATACTGCTCCCTTTCTCTGAATAGTGGAGAGATGGGACGATCTTTTCATGCTTCATCATGAGAAGCACTTTAATTAGACCTGCTATTCCAGCGGCTGACTCAGTATGACCAATGTTGCCTTTCACTGAACCAATCTTCAGAGGAGGCGCATTACTGGATCTTCTTCTACCAACAATGTTACCTAAGCTCTCTGCTTCAGTAAGGTCTCCAGCAGGAGTTCCTGTGCCATGAACTTCAACATATTGCACATCTGATGGGTTGATATGATTTGGATAAATGCTCCTTAGGAGTTTCTCCTGTTGCTTCTGCGAGGGCCTGGTGATGGGAGTTACTGATCGTCCATCTTGATTCACTGCACTAATACTGATAATACCCCAGATTTTGTTGTAGTCTTCTTGTGCCTGTTAAAAAAATATGACTCAGTCACATGGAATAGTATTGGTTTCCTAATTTAAAAAATCCAAAGGGGAAATGGAACATTTAACTTGGAATGTACAAGTTGCCATTTTGGAAGTGGTATGTCAATTTCCCTTGTCACTTTCAAAGTAGTTTATCAATAGAAATGCACATGTATATTTTATGTGTGTGTGTATGTACATGTGTGTATAAAATGTATTTATAATATGACAAAGCAATTCAACTCAGTCTGTTGTGTTTGAGAACTTTAAAGATGGGCAATTGACCACTACAACCTATTAACTTTCATTTTGTGATTTGTAAGTTAGAATGTTGGATATTTGTCTGAAAAACAGATTTAAGATTCAGCCCCCTTTTTCCCTTATGAGTGCTTTCTCATTTTCTTGGATTAATAGGGTGCTCAGTCTTTCACTGTTTTTCTCTATGGGATTCTGTGGGTTCAGGATAGTGATGTACAATATGCAGAAGAGTATACACTCTTTAACACAGGAATCTATGGGTTGTAAGGAGTTGGCTCCTTTGATATAGGGGTTCTATTATAGGATTGATTTTAGGAGTTTTGAGTGATCTTGGGGTTGTTCCCAGGCTCCAAGGACCATCTCAGAGGTACTGGGAACCCCCAAGAGGGCTCTGGAACCATTCTGTTCCCTTAAATTCTGGATTTTGAGGGATGACCTAGGCTAGGAATAGAATGTGATCGATTGACTTACGTCACTGTATTTTTTGTGATGGTTTTATAGTCTATTTTGGCATGATAGGCACCTGTTATCTGCCTGCTTTTCCTTTTTAAAACTTGGTTGGGGGATGAAGAGAAGTTAGCAAGTTATCAGGTAACATCCAGGATTAGGAATGGAATTATACTCTGCCTTGCTCAGACCAAATCTTGAATACTGCTTTCAGGTCTGGATATCATATTTTCTAAAGGACATTAATAAGCTTGACGGTGTCAAGAGGAGGGTAAACAGGTTGGCAAATATATAGAGATCATGGTATACAAGGCTCAGTTGAAGGAACGGGGCCTGTTAAGCCTGAAAAACAAAAAAAAATATGGGGCATAGTAAAGCCATCTTTAAGTATTTGAAGGATTGTCATCTGAAAAGGATTATGTTTGTTCTACTTAGCATTACAGGGGAAAAAAAGCCAAAACAAACCAGAAGTAACGGGCCAAAGCAGAGAAGAAAGCAATTTAGGTTTGATATAAGAAACTCTATCCCCAACAATCAGAGCTATTAAAAAGCAGAATGGACTGTTTTGGGATAGATGGATTTCCTTCCCTAGAGGTCTTTAAGCAAGGGCTGCATGGTCACTTATCAAGGATGCTGTAGAAAGGATTCCAGTTCATGTATACAACAGGTGCTACTAGATGGTGTCTAAGGATCTGAGATGCTCTGGTTCTGAGAACTCTCATGGACCCCCTATGAAAGGTCTGTATGGAATTGGTCATATACATAAAATTAGTACATCTTGGATGGACATTGTGCACAGACAATAACCAAATTCAGAATTAAATAGAGCCTAGGGAGCAGAGTGAATGAATGCCTTTGGGAGATTGTGTAGTGCATTTAATGCTCCCAAGTTTCTCCTTGAAACAAATGTCCATAAATCCAAGGTCCTTTGACATCTTGTTTCCCTCCTAGTCTTCTTGACTCTAGGCCCCGGTACTCTATCCACTGTGTATTAAACCATTTTCATTATGAAAATTTTCTCCCAAATCTTACCTTCTTTAGTGGTTTTAGTAAGACAATGCCACAGCCTTCACCTCTTCCGTAACCATCTGCTCCCATAGAAAAGGGTTTACTCATCCCATCTGGAGCTATCATCCTGGCTTTACTCAGCATGATATTAATGTGAGGATCTAAAATGTAACTCACTCCACCACAGAGAGCTGCTTCACAGTCTCCTGCAGTGAAGTAAAAAAAAAAATTTGCCTAAAAGTTGCAGACTTTGATTTCAATAAAGAATGCTTTTTTTTTTGCATTCCATTGGAAAGAATCTGGTGAATGTAAGAATAAGTTTTTCTAAAGGTAATTGCTCAATAACCTGCTTGTTTCCTTTCTGTCTTAAGTCTTCATCTTTTCTATTTCTAACTATATACTCTTCAACCCTCTTATAAATGTATATTCCTATTGATTTTTAAATTTTTGATGCTGTAGGCCTTGTGTCCTCAGCTATACGTGTGTTGTGTTCCATTGGATTTTTGGATCTACCAGAAAGAAAGAACTTTCACCAGTCAGTCTTATTTTTATTTCTTTTGTTTGTTGTTCAGTCATTTCAGTTTTGTCTGACTCTTCATGACCCCGTTTGGGGTTTTCTTGGCAAAGATACTGGAGGAGTTTGCTTTTTTCCTTTTCCAGTTCATTTTACAAATGAGAAAACTGAAATAAAGAAGGCTAAGTGTCTGAGACTGGATTTGAACTCAAGGTGAGTTTTCTTGACTCCAGGCCTGGCATTTCCTTCACTGCAACACCCATTTTAATTTTTTTTTAGATCAAATTCAATTTGGGCTTCATATGTGTGGACAAAACCTTGCTCTTAGAGGAATCCCTGGTTTTAAATGTTACTTAAGTAGTATGTTAGTTCTAGAGGAGCCACCAAAAAGTCAGACCGTTCAGGTCTTACCTAGTACACCGTTCAGCTCTGTAATCATGATAGGTAAAGTCCCCTAACCTCACTTTAACTTTAGACATTCTTGGAGGCAAATAAAAGAAGGAAATGAAAGTTTTCTCACTCTGAACAAATTAATAACCAATCTTGACTTTTCAGGATTGATATCAGGTGAAATATGTCTTCCATCAGCATAAACGTGCGTGAAATGAGGCATATGTTTTCAGACAAAGACAATTTTTGTTTGTACTTATTTGTTACAAAGGGAGGATTCTTCTGGGGTAGAGAGGAACCATTGGAAAGACAAAGGGATGTTTAAAAATTTATCACCAAATCATTAAAAATTAAAGAATGCCCAGTAATTAGTGATAGAGTAATTGTCAGCAATACCGTGTTATTTTATAGGTTACTCAAGTTCAGCAAATACCTTGTTTAATTGAAAGGGATGCATAATGCAAGGCAACAAGAGATGCTGAGCATGCTGTGTCTAATGCAATGGATGGTCCGGTTAGGTTAAAAGCATATGAAATCCTGTTAGCAGCTAGGCTCATTGCAGATCCAGTGACATTATAATGGTTCAAGGATTTGGGGATTTTGGAGGTCATGCACTCATAGTCGCGATTCATAAGACCTATAAGCAAAGGAAAACATTTAAGTGACAGACATGGGAAGAATATAGCAGAAACGTAAATTCTGAATTTATTTTTCAATTCTGAAAATCTGTCATCTGAATTTTCAGTGAAGGTTTTCAGAAAATAAAGCCATATAAATCTATTTAGGCACCTTCGTGGAGTTACAGGTTTTCCAGGAAGGTCAGCAATAAAATTGACCTGTGTGAAATGAATCTCATTTTATTTTTTTTGCTCACATGAAACATGTATGCACCCCACCCCCACACCTACACCCACATATACACACACATTCACACACACACACACACACACCCACACACACAAACCCAGCATTGTCTTCTGATAAAATAAGTTGAAAACATTGTTAAGGAAAATTGGTTGGAAGAAATCTGAAGGTAAAGATGAAATACAGGTTTTCTGAAGTCTATCTTTAGTTAAAAATCTCTTTTTGGATTTTATTAAACATCTACTTAAGTTCTGAGTGCTGTTTAAAAATCTTATTTTTATTGATAATCTTTTTTTTTTAAGTATCACTTTCATTTCCAAATATTTCCCTCTTCCCTCTCAACTGAGAGAACCATCCCTGGCAGCAAAGATTAAAAAAAGAAAAAGGAAAAAAAATCAGTGCAGTCAAACCAACCAAGGTTCCTTCATAGAGCTCTTGAAAAATAAGAGCAATGTTCTGTGGCTACTGCAAGATGTCACATTTCTTATCATTCTGGCTTCAGCTCCACCACTCCACTGAAACTTCTCCCTCAAATTGCACCATTGATCATGTAGTCATGAAATCTAATGACTTTTCCTCTTCCTGGATGACTTCATTCTTCCTGGATGTTCTATGGCTTTTGACATTGCCAATGAGTTATTGATATTTTCCTTATTGGGAAAGTATTGATTTTGGGAAAGCCCACTTTGCATATGTCCTACTCTCTTGTTTTTCCTCTTATGTCTTTCCTATCTATGTAATTATTCCTTTTCTGGATCCTTCATCGGGACCTCACTTTCCTGACCTCTTCAACAGGTTTTTTCCCTTGGCTTTTCTTTCTTTTTTTTAGATGTACTTCCAATCTTGGGCAGCCTCAATCCTTCCATAGCTTCAGCTATAATGTATTTATCCTGTACTGTTGAGTGTTTTAATTATCTGTCTTTATGACTAATTCTATTTATAGGTTGTAAACTCTGTGATGAAAGGGACAGTGTCTTATCTAAATTTTATATGGGGTCTTGCTTCAGTTTAAAGCTTTAATAATTTAAATAAGCTTATGACTCCACTAAGACTATTAGGACACCTTGTGTTTCTCTTTGAAGTACAGTGACCTGCACCCATTAGATGCAATGAATATTGACTGGATTGGATTGAAATGAACCTCCTAACTTTAGACATGTGATTCTAAAAACTTTCCTTCTTTTTTTTCTTTCTTAGGCATCAGTAAAATGTATTGGCGATGGGAACAATACCATAGTTCATCAGTGGATGTTACCATCTTCATATAATTAGATTCACCTTGGCAATTCCTTAAATCCACAGATTAAAACATTAACTCTTTATTTTATAAGTTCAAACTTTTATATATTAAACCTTTTATTGTAAGAAATATTTATCAATAAAAATTGGCATGTAGTTAGGAACACTTGATATTCTTAAACCAATCAATGTTTGGTTTTTCCATTAAAATGATTAATTTAAGCTCCAACGTGGGCTGTACACAAATGGAGGCAGAAATTCAATTCATCAAATAACTTATTAATAAAAATCATACTACTAGATTGTGGTTAACACAAACTTTTGAAATAACTAGTCATGGGAAACAATAGTTTACAAAACAAGGAAAAATATTATTGAGATTACTGTAGGGGGAAAGAATGCAATCATGTCAGCCTTATTTTTTGTGAATTGTAAGCCTATTGGGGAGTGGATAGATAAGAAGAGAGCCAAAAGGGATATTCCCTGAATTTAGAATTTCTGGTCAATGTGATGCATTCATTTACCCCAGAGTCCAAACTTCATTGGGTTTATATTACAGTATCAGTCATTGCTATTTATATTTTCAATTGGTTCCTGAGTTGAAAGATGTCTACTACAGATCATTCTATCCCTACTGTCTCACCAATGAAAACCCCAATCCTGGAGCCAGACACTTCATCAGTAGGGATCCCGGCATTCTCTAGAGCTTTGTAAGCACATTCCAAGAGTACTTTTTGCTGGGGGTCCAGACGCTCAGCTTCTGAGTCACTGATTCCAAAAAATTTGTTGTCAAATTCATTGAACCTATGAAGGAAAAGTAGGAAAAAGAGTATGAAACAACTTCTAATGAGGTACTTATTTTAGCAAAGGTGCGTTTTTGAAATGAGTTACATAAGTTAGTCATGATAATTTCTTGCCATACCTTTACTGAAAAGACCAAGGAAGCTAAGCATCTTAGCTCAAATACTTCTCCTATATATGATCAATTCCACTAAATTCCTCTTTGGTTTAGGATTTTTAAAAGCATAAATAAGTAGGTATATAAAGGAAGTATAAAGAGGAGATTTCAGAGAGGAAGGCCTCCTACAAAAGGAATTTGAGTTGAATCTTGAAGGAAGTCAGGAAAACTAAGAGGCAGGCATGATGAGGGAGAGCATTCCAGGCATGAGAGACAAAAGTATGGAGATATGGCATGGAGTGTCATGGACTAAGAGGAATAAGTAGGCCACTATAGCTGGAGAGTGCATGAAGAGGAGTAAGGGATAAAAAAGTAAGGCATAAAAAGACTGGAAAGGGACCAGGTTACAGAAAACTTTACATGACAATCAGAACTTTTACATTTTGTCAGAAGTTATGTAGTCACTGGAGTATATTGAGCATATTGCTGTTGTACTGACTATGGTGAGTGTATTGACCATTGACATGGTCAGACTGGTTATGTGGTGTGAGTGAGAGAAATTAAAGATGGTACCAAAGCTGCCAACCTGGGTAACTGAGAGGATGGTGGTATTACTGGACAATAATAGAGAAGTTTGAAAGTGGGGTGATTGGGAGAGGATGATTCATTATGTTTTAAACATATTGAGTTGAAGATGCCTACAGGAAGACCACTTCAAGATGTCCAAAGGCAGTTGATGCAGCAAGGGAGACTGAGATGGAACAGACAGATATGTAAGAGCAGTATCACAAAAATCAAGGAAAGAGAGAGTATTCAGGGGAAGGGAGTGGTGATCAACATCAAATGCTATAGAGAGGTCAAGAAGGATAAGAACTGAGAAAGGTAAATTGAACTTAGCAATTAAGAGCGTTTTGGTTAGCAATTAGAAGAACAGGTTTAGGGAAGTGGTGGAAACAGAAGATAGACTGAAAGGAATAGGGAAGTGAGGGAGAAGGGAGAAGGCAGAGGCAGGTGTATGGATAACTTGCTAGAAGATTGGTTGAGAAGGAGAGGAGAGAAAGGATAATAGCTCGAGGGGATGGCAGAATCAAGGGAAGGTTTTTAAAGGATGGAATAGGCCTCCAACTTCTTTCCCTAAAATCCTGGATGTTTTAGCTCTCTCACCACTCTTCCCTTGCCCTTGGCTGGACCAAGACTCAGCCAATATAATTACTTTAGCTTTTGGGGCCATGTGACTCTCCTTTGGGAACTCCCATAATATTCTGCCATTGCTTCTCCATTGATGCCATCTCTAGGTTTGAAGGAATCCCTTGAACCTGTCTTAGGGTACAATTCCTGCAAAGGAATTGCCAATCAAATCATGGCTATCATCCTTAGTGGTGTGTGAATGAGTCAAGCAGTACCCATTCCCAAGAGTGCTTCACACCTGCACAAAAGAGTTGTCATAAATGGGGATGTCAATACCTTCTATTGAGAGATGTCTTCAAAGGTCTCATCCTTTATTCTCATAAAACTAGTGAGCCTTTCCTCAACACAACTTACATCATACTTATTTAAATATATGTCGTAAAAATTTTTCCCAATTTATTACATCCCTCCGAATTTTGGATGCATGGAGACTTGGAACTTTGTAATAACGCAAGAACTTACTGAAAAAAAAATCCCAATGATGATTTTATAAGGCAAAATGCCTCCCA
>JAQQSK010004770.1:0-24169 GCA_028658325.1 Potorous gilbertii | reverse complement strand
ATCTGATATAAGTTCTTTCTTTCCTCTCCTTCACTGAGCGACAAAACATTAAACCCAGTTCGCTCTGAAGCTCACAGATTGGACCACAAGAGGTCCTTGACCAAGTTCCACTTATTGGCCATATTTTGGACCCTCCTGGCTTACAGCAAATGTCAATGGTAACGGTTTCTCTTTGAAACAGCAACTCAGAGTGTCTTCCCCTCCAAGCTTGATTTTTCTTTTTTTTGTTTTCTAATTAAAGGGTTTTCATAAATATTCATCGATTTTGCTCAGGCTGTCAGATTTATTGGTAAATAACTAAGCAAAATATTTCCTAATGATTGATTTCATTTTTTTCTTCACTGGAAGCAATTTCACTCTTTTTACTTTTCATGATGGTATTTTTTTTCCTTTTCTTTAAATCAAATTAACCAAAGGTTTATCTTTTTATCATAAAACCAGATCTTAGTTTTACTGATTAGTTCAATAGTTTTCTTACTTTCAATTTTATTAATTTCTCCTTTGATTTTCAGAATTTCTAATTTGGTACTTAATTGGGGATTTTTAATTTGTTCTTTTTCTAGATTTTTTAATTTGCATACCCAATTCATTAATCTGCTCTTTATTCATTTTATTCAAGTAAGCATTAAGAGATATAAAATTTCCTCTAAGTACTGCTTTGGCTGTATCCCACAAATTTTGGTATATTGTCTCATTACTCTCATTCTCTTACATGAAATTATTGATTGTTGCTATGATTTTTTCTTTAACTCTTTAGGATTAGATTATTAAATTTCCAATTACTTTTTAATCTATCTTTCCATGGTCCTTTGATGAATATAATTTTTATTAAATCATGACCTGAAAGGGATGCATTTAATATTTCTGCCTTTCAGAATTTGATTAAGAGGTTTTAATGCCCTAATACATGGTCAATTTTTGAGTAGGTACCATATACCACTGAGAAAAAGTAACATTCCTTTCTATCCCCATTCAATTTTCTCCACAGGTCTATCATATCTAAATTTTCTAAAATTCCATGCACCTCTTATCTTCTTTCTTGTTTATTTTGTTGTTAAATTTATCTAGTTCTAAGAGAGGGAGGTTGAAGTCCCAACCTAATATAGTTTTGCTGAGAATCTGGATACTATACCACTTGGTACACATATGTTTAGTATTGATATTACTTTAGTGTCTTTGCTATATTTTATTAAGATGTAGTTTCCTTCCCTGTGTCTTTTAATTAGATCTACTTTTGTTTATGCTTTATCTGAGATCAGGATTACTACTCCTGCTTTTTTTACTTCAGCTGAAGCATAATAGATTCTGCTCTAACTTTTTACCTTTATTCTGTGTATGTCTCTCTGCTTCAAATGTGTTTCTTGTAAACAACATATTGTAGATTCTACTTATTAATACACTCAGCTATCCACTTTCATCTGGGAGAGTTCAGCCCATTCACATTCACAATTATGATGACTGTGTCCCTCCATTTTGTTTTCCCCTATTTATACTTTTCTCTCTCTCTCCTTTCACCCTGTCACTCTTCACCAGTGTTTTGCTTCTGACAATCACCTCCCTCAAACTCCCCTCCCTTCTATTACTCCCCTCCCTTTTCTTTTCTCTTTCTGCTCTTTCTTCCCTGTAGGGTAAGACAGATTTCTTTACCCAAATGAGTGTGAATGTCATTCCCTCTCTGACTCCAATAGGATGAGATTAAGGTTCAGACAATGTTCACCCCCTCCCATCTCTCCCTCTACTGTAATAGGTCTTTCATGCCTTTTTATGAAATATAATTTACCCCATCTCTGCATTTCTACTTCTCCCAGTACAATCCTTTCTTTTTCACCCACTAATAAAATTTTTATCATCTCATCAAAGTCATCTTATACTCACACCCTCTGTAAAAGTATACAATACTCGTAACTGCCCTGATAGAGATACAGTTCTTAAGAGTTACAAGTATCTCATGTATGAATATAAATAGTTAAACCTTACTGGATACCATATTTGTTTGTTTGTTTCCTGTTTATCATTTTATGTTTGAGTCTTGTATTTGAAAATCAAATTTTCTGCTTAGCTCTGGTCTTTTCATCAGTAAAGTTTGGAAGTCTTCAATTTCATTGAATTTCCATCTTTTACACTGGAAGATTATGCTCAATTTTTCTGGGTAGTTGATTTTTGGTTGTAATCAAAGTTCTTTTGTCTTCCAGAATATTATATCCCAAAACCTCTGATCCTTTAATGTAGATGCTGCTAAATTCTCTGTAATCCTGACTATGACTCATTGATATTTGAATTGTTTCTTTCTGACTGCCTGGAGTATTTTCTTTTTGATCTAATATTTCTGGAATTTGGCTACAATATTCCTTGAAGTTTTCATTTTGCGATCACTTTCAGGAGGTGATCAGTAGGTTCTTTCAATTACTATTTCACCCTCTCGTTCTAGGATATGAGGGCAGTTTTCCTTGATAATTTCTTAAAAGACACTGTCTAGGCTCTTTTTTCATGTCTTTTTGGGAAGTCCAATAATTCTTAAACAATCTCTTCTAGACCGATTTTCCAAGTCAGTTATTTTTCCAATGAAGTATTTTACATTTTCTTTTATTTTTTTCATTCTTTTGATTTTTTTGACTGATTCTTAATGTCTCAGAGTTATTAGCTTCTATTTGCTGAATTCTAATTTTTAAGGAATTACCTTCTTCATTTAGTTTTTATACCTACTTTTTCATTTGCCCAATTCTATGTTTAAAGGAATTGCTTTCTTCAATGGTTTTTTTTTCCACATTTAGCCAATTCTTTTTTTTTAAGGAGTTGTTTTCTTCATTCAACTTTTGTGCTTTCTTTTTTAAGCTCTTGACTCTTTTTTTTCCTAATCCTCTTGCATAACTCTCATTTCATTTCCCAATTTTTCTCCTATATCTTATTCAATTTTTTAAATTCTTTTTCAGCTCTCTCAATAGAACTTTTGGGGCCTGAGATCAAGTCATATTATCCTTTAAGGCTTCATGTGTAGGCACTTTGACATTGTTGTCCTCTTCTGAGATTGTGTTTGGATCTTCCCTGTCACAACAGTAGCTTTCGATAGTCAGGACTCTTTTTTGTTTTTTGCTCATTTTAAACTTGAGCTCTGCTCCTGGAGTACAGGGGGCACTGTCCCAAGCTTTTTGAACTGGGAGCCAGGGGTCTGGCCTGGTTACTGGCTTTCTGTACCAGGCTCTTTATAGTTGGCGGCTTACCTACTGCACTGAGGTGACCAGGCCTAGTCATACCTGTTCTTCCCTGAGTTCTGAAGTTGGTAGTTTGCTATGCTGGCACTGGAGGTCTCACTACCGGCCTACTGTACCACTGGCCTGCTGAGCCAGGATGACAGGGCCTTGAGTGCTGTACTGTGCCATGACTGAGAGCCTCCCACTGGCCTGCCCAGGCACTGCCTGTGTTAAGCTCTGCTCCCCTCTTACCCAAGTGAGACAGATCTTTCTTGAAGTCCTTCTAAGTTATCTTAGGCTGCAAAATTGTTTCACTTCGTCTTTTTTGTATTCTGTCATTCTAGAATTTGATTTAATATTATTTCTGAAGGAAACTGGGGAGAGTTCAGGTAACTTTCTGGCTTTTCCCTGCCAGTTTGGCACCACCCTCCTCCACTCTCACTTGAAGATTGTACAACTTCATGTTCATTGTTTCCATGACACTATCCATCTCTTCCTCCACCATCCTCTTTCCTTTTGCCTTCAATCTTTCCAGCACAAGGGTCTTTCCCAATGAGTCCTGTCTTCTCATTACATGACCAAAGCATTTAAGCTTCAGCTTTAGTATTTGACCTTCCAGTGAAAAGCCTGAATTAATTTCTTTAAGTATTAACTTAACTAATTTCCTTGCTATCCAAGGGACTGTCAAAAGTTTTCTCTAGCATCACAATTTGAAAGCATCATTTCTGTGGCACTCAGTTTTCCTTATAATCCAACTCTCATAGATATACATGGCTACCAGAAAAACCATAGCTTTGACTATACAGACCTTTATTAGCAAGGTAATATCTCTAATTTATAGTTCAGATTTTCCATAGCTTTCCTTCCAAGGAGCAAGTATATTTTAATTTCATGGTTGTGGTTGGCATCTGCAGTGATCTTTGGGCCCAAGAATATAAAATCTGGCACTGCTTCCATTTCTTCTCCTTCTATTTGCTAGGAAGTGATAGGACCTATTGCCAAGATCTTCGTTTTTTTATATTAAGCTTCAAATCAGCTTTTACACTCTACTCTTTCACTTTCATCAAGAGGCTTCTTAATTTCTCTTCACTTTCTGTCATCAGAGTTGTATCATCTGCACATCTGAGATTATTGATATTTTTCCTGGCAAGCTTAATTCCAGCTTTTGATTCATCCATCCTGGTATTTTGCATGATGTACTCTAAATGTAAGTTAAATAAAATAAGGTGAAAATATACAGTCTTGTCATACTCCTTTTTCCAAACTTAAACCAATAAGTTGTTCTGTGTTCATTCTAATTGTTGTTTCTTGGTCCACAAAAAGGTTCCTCGGGAGATGGGTAAGATGCTCTGGTACCTCTATCTCTTTGAGGACTTGACACATTTTGTTGTGATCCATAACACAGCTGATAACTCCAACATATTCTATCCTAGTCAGATCATTCATATAGAGCAGTATTTCCAGTTCCAAGTTTTGCATTTTAGAATGGACACTGAGAAGTTAGAAAAAAATCAGAGTAGATCAACAAGATGATGAGAAATACCAAGAACTGATTGAAAGTAGAAGTGTATCTTGTCTACATTCCTATCTCCCCCAAAGTTTTGCATGTGCTCTCTGAAGAGCAGACATTAATAAGTACTTGTTGAATGAATTATTTAATAGTACAGAATAAGTCAATTCCATGTCCTAACTCCCATTGTCTTACTGTGTAAATGCTCATTCTCCTAAACTCCTCAAAACTCTGGCACTCTGAAAATTTGCCCACATAATAGAAGTATGTAGTACAACACACAATAAAACTCTGCATTTAAAATTCAACTGATACTACCCCTAGGCTCTTAGTAGCAATCCACCATATCCTCTATTATGTGATTGATCTCAAAGAAGGAAATCTGTTCAGATGAGAACACTTTGCTCAAATAACCATAACTATGAACAAGGGAAATCTGACATTTAAGGAGATCAAGTGCACAGTTCTTTATACAGTGCTTACACCTGCCATATGCATAGTCTTGTCTGGTTCCAGTTTGATCCCAAGAATAAAAATTAAAATAACTCAGAGTTGTGCAGTTCACAAAATGCTTTCACAGACTTTACCACATTTAATACTCACAACTTAACTCTCACAGTAAGGTAAGAGAAGCAGATATTCCTTTTGCAGATGAGAATACTAAAGCTCAGAGAGATTAAATTACTTCTACAAGTTCATCTACCTGGCAAATGGTGAATCTGAGTCTAGAACAAAGGCCTCCTAACTCCTGGTACAGTGCTCCCTTCATTATACCAGGATGCCTGAGGACCTAGAAAGTCTACACAAGTGGGCATCAACAAGTTAGCTTCAACACCTGCAGTATCCATGATCCCACTGGTTTCAGTATTCCTTTCATTGATGGATAGATGGACTAAGCATTTCTTAAGTGCTTACCATGTGCTAGACACTGTTTCAAGCACCTTACAAATATCTTATTTGATCTCCATGACAACCCTGGGAGGTATGATCCCTATTTTGCTGTTGAGGAAATTGAGGTTGAAAGAAGTTAAGTAACTTGCCCAGGGTAACACAACTACTAAGAGTATGAGGCCAGATTTGAACAAAGATTTTCCTGACTCCAGGTCCAGTGCTCTATCCATTATGCCACCTAGCTGCCTCAATAGAAGATTGCTTCCAAATCTCTTGCACCTGGGATTTCATGACACTTTACTCCCGATATTCCTGCCTATTTGGTTACTCCACAAGGTACAATGGAAAGAGGACTAGCTTTGCAATGAGAGACCCTGAGGTATATAAGGAAAATGAAGGCCAATCTGAATCAACCACACAATGGACACAGAGGGGCAACACACAGTAAGGTTAGAAAGAGAGGTTGGAGTCAAATTGTAAAAAGGGCTCTAAATATGAAACAAAGAAACCCCTATTTCATCCTAGAGGTAACAGGGAATAACTAGAGTTTATTGATAGTGACAGTCAGACAATACAAACGGCTAGTAAAGGGTCAAACAGGGGCTCAAATACGGGTCTTCAGAATCCAATGGTGTCGAATGATCTTTCCCATTCACTGGCTACTTCTCAAACATTCCAGTAATCAACTGCAGTAATCAATTCCAGTAATGAATACAAAATGGAGAAACAAAGAGTGGGGACCACAGCTGCTAGCAATGTGAGCTATGCTGGTTGACATGATAGAAATAAAAAGTTATCTAGCAATAGTAGCAAATTACCTAATGATTGAATATGAAGTAGTCTGTTTACTGAAGCACTCCTTTCACAAGATCATAGATCTAAAATTGAAAGGGAAGGAGAATTTAGAACTAGAAAGAGATTCAGGTGTCATTTAATACAACGACTTCATTTTACAAAGGAGGAAACAGAGGTCCAGAGAGGGTAAGTAATTTGAGCAAGGCCATACTTCTTTCAAGGTATACTTAGTAATCTCATAAAAAACCATATCTAACTCAAACATCATGTTTCATATTCCACCTCCAGACACTATATTCTAAAACATCCTTTTATTACTTCTTTAATTCTTCTATTATTGCTTTAAACAAGTTAAAACCTTTACCATGTTAGGCACCTAGGGGAGAGGGAAAAAAATATTTTTAAAAAAAAGCAAAATTGCCTTCAGAGTGGTTACAATCTAGAATCACAGAAAAGAAATGTTCGAAACTGTGGTGCGAATTAAACATTAAATTCAAAAGAGAGATCCATACAAGGTATTGTGAGAACTGATGGAGAAAGTGAGCATTTGCAGCTGTGGATAGCAGGTGGATCTAATTCTTCAATTAGATGATAAAGAGATGGATTTCCGGAGGGAAAGATATGGGAATGGGGTTAGAGTGCAGAGTCCATGTCCAGGAACAGCTTTAGCAAAAAGCAAAGAATATAAGAGTGCAGGTTTAAACTTGAGTGAAGGTCTCCAGAGAAAGAACTGATGGAATGTGAATGCAGATCAAAGCATCCTGTTTTGTTTTCCTTTTTTTCACTTTATTTTTCTTGTGGTTTTTTTTTTTGTCTGTGTTTTCTTTCACAACATGAGTAATATGGAAATGTGTTTTGCATGACTGCACATGTATAACCTTTATAAAATTCCCTACCTTACTCATGGAGGGGAGGAAGGATGGGAGAGAATTTGGAATTAAAATTATAAAAAAACAAATCCCTCGGTTAAAAATTCTTTTTACATGTAATTGGAAAAAAATAAAATATTGAAATTCAAAAATAAATTAAATGGAGTAGAGGGGTGAATAATACAATTCGGCTGGAACCATGCAGTATACATAGCAGAGAACTGTGAAATAGTCCTGGAAAATCAGGCTAGAGCCTGATTATAGATGACCTTGAATGTCAAATATTTATCTGACAGATGATAGAGAACCACAGAAAGATCTTCATTCAAACAGAAGAGAACACTGTAAAAGGTATTTCACTAGTTCTACCACTTGTTACCTGCATAAACTTGGACAAGTCAGTAATTGACCTTGTTTTCCTCATTTATAAAATGTAGAGTTTAGACTGACATCTAATATTCCTTCCAGCTCTTTATCAATGATCTTAAAATGACTATGTTGCTTATATACACCATAACCCTTAATTCACACATCTTCACTAAATTTCATAAGATCACAGAATTTTGGAGACAGAAGGAACTTTGTACATCATCTGGTCAAACCTACTTATTTTATAGAAGGGTAAACTGAGGCCCACCTCTACATTGTGACTTTCCTATATACATATAGACAACTAGTGGCAGTAGCAGGATTAGAAGTCAAGTCCTAAAGAATCCTAAATCTAGGATTCATTTACTATATTATTCTCATATTCTTGCTTTCAGAATCATAGCACTCAAAATAAAAACCAATTTCCATGTGGTTTCAACATGTCCAAGGCTAACATTTGTAGCTGAATTCCCCCTCCCTCAACCCCCGCCTCAGTAGGACAAGGGTATTTAATGTAATACACATATGCCTAATAAAACTGTCATCACAGGGGGCATCATATCCTTAAAACATTGAAAGGAAAGTATACTCACAGAATATAAAATTAAAAATTTTCAAAATGAACAGGCAATGTGTTCATATCATCAGAATTTGTACACAATAAAAACACAACCAGGGTACTTGCCCCACAGATTAGATGGTAATCAGCATGCATCTTCAGAGATACGTGCTTGGGGAATTGGGCAATAGAAAATGAATTATGCAAACACTGAGAGAGAAAAAAAACAACCTACAGTCCATTTTCCAGCCCTAGAACACAAATGTAATAAAAGAACGACAAGATGTAATAAAATGGATTAAACACACTTGAAATTTCTTTTCAAAGAATACCCAGTAATTTCACAAAGACCCATATCGAACTTGAATGTCTTGTTTTATATTCTACCAATTTATCTTCCATTTCCAGTCACTATATTCTAAAGCATTCATTCTTTTATTTTATTATCTGCTTTAAATAACTAAAAACTGACTTAGACTATAGAACAGGTGCTCATATTACAGCTTTCTTTTCTTATAGTTGATATCCCCTGCCAGTGTCACTCGAGTTTTGACTCAGCTCCGTCAGTGAAAAATTAGACTTCATTTCAGTATGCTAATAGCAATCTATCCAAAACAATGTAATCAAGGCCCCATGTGCACCTATAATTTCATCCTTGACATCAGCCTGACAGCTATTTATTGTCTGAAGGGAAAGGGAGGATGGTGGCGAAAAGTCTTACCATCTCCCCTCCCCCCAAGAATACGACAGCTTTATATTTAAAAGAAGGATCTTTGTGAAATCCACCAAAGTGGCAATAATCATCGGGTTTACATATGTCTTGTCTTCAGCAATCAAGGCAGGGAGTTAACGGAGAGGCACATTCAGTGCCAATTCCCAAACTGCCCACCTCTGAGGAGCCAGCTGTGAGCTGCAATTGTCACATTATAATTTAAGCAAAGGGGGGAAAAAAGGCATCAGAATACACACTGGATCAACATAATTATTCACAGCAGGATGCTGCAGAATTAATTTAGCCAATCAGAATTATACATGGGGGTTGGGCATATGCAGGGATGAAGAGGAGAAAAAAGGAGAAAGGGACAACATAGTGGGGGTGGGGAGAGATGGAGAGCACTATTTCCAACACTAATGTTTGAATAATGAATCCTCTAAATATATTTTGAATACACAAAATTAAATGTAACTTATATTATTTAAAAATTCTTGCCTTAAATAGGGATAATTAGAAATTGGGGCATGGATTGACTATTGTTAGTGATCTATCCATACTCATTCTCTCTCACGTAGCAAAAGTTTGAACACTGCTTCATTGGCTCATTCAACAAATTTTGTTAAGCAATTACCATGTGCAAGGCATTATTTTTGGTGCTAGAGATGTGAGGTAAATATGACATAATCCTCATTCTTTTTGTGTTTTTTTTTTTAAAGACTGGATCTCCCTATCTCATCCAGGCTAGAAGTGCAACAGCCACAGAAACTTGACCCAATTCCAAAACTCATTGGCATAGAAGCTTTAACCTACGTGGCTCTTTCAACCTGGGCTAGCTTGTCCCTCCTTAGGCAGCCTGGTGGCCCTCTACTGTAGGGTGCTCACCATACTGATGCTGGATTTAATGGAGACACTCAATCAGTTTAAATTCTGTTGTAGTTCAGAACTCCCAAACTCAAGTGACTGTCCAATCTCAGCCCCTATAAGTGTCTCCCCCAACCCCTATTATGATTCAAGGGAAAGTTCCATAAGCTTTAAGGAAAGAACCAGACCAAAAGAAATATAATAAAAATAAGAGAAATGTGAGAAGAAAGGTATCACTGGCACCTGAGGGATGAGAGGTCACGAAGAAAATGGACCCTGTGTTGGATCTTAAAATATGAGCAAAGGCAAAAAAAAAAAACAAAAAAACAGGAAACGACAGGATGAGAATAGGGTATTCAACTGAGTACTCTAGTTCAAATGGAACACAATACCTGAAAAGGGGTAATATGAGATAAGGCCTTTATAGGTTCCATATCTTTAATGTAATCTTCTCAAAATCATTCATAACCTGGCACTGTTAAATCAATGTCAATAATCCAAAGGTCCTTAACTTTCTGGTGCCAGCATGGCCAAAAGATGCTTTCACTATTAAGGAAGTTGGGATGAATAAATTTCCATACTTTCTGGAATGACATTAGTAGCCAAGAGATAGAGAGGTAGTTTGGAACCTCCTTAATAAATCAATTAGCATCTATTAAATGCCTGAAATTGGTTCATCCAGGAAGGCTACGTTGTTAGAATTTAGGTAAATCTACTAAAAAGGAATTTTGCTACTCATAAAGGGTTTTATCAATAACTAGAGTTAAAATATAAATAAAAGTATTGATGGGAAAGAAATTAGAGGTTATACTTAAATAACATTACCTGTATTTATTTTTTCAAAAGCTTGTTTGTGACAAAATAAAATGGTGTACCCTTTTCATACATATGGAAGATTATTTTAAAGGTAATAATCTTTTTCTCCTCAAGTGGTATTCTGCAGCAATTAGAAATAGTAGAGGAACTAAGAAAAACCTTGATTTCCTTGTAAAAGTTAGTTTTGGGCTTGAATCTGCTACTTCTGGTAACAGTGGGGAAAATGACAAGAAGCTCGGCAGCATTTTATTTCTGGCAATAATGTTTGATCTATGCCATTGTCAATGAGAACTGTGATTTAATCCATAAGGATATAGAGCCTACTGATGAAAGGGGTCTGCAAATCCTGATTAACAATCACTGCTACACTAAAGCAAGTTCCCATAGTAACAGAACTGAAATTACACAACAAACTGTGATGCCATACCAGACAAATTATTCCATGAAGTGTCCCTTTTCTGAAAGCATTTTGCTTTCTGATGTGCTTTTCCAATTAAGACTCAAGCAATCTTACTTTCAACTTCTCCTAGCTTTCCCCACTCTTTGCATACAACACTCTATTTGCTTTCAGGCAATCTGATTAATAAATACATATGTATAGATGGGGGTATCAAAGAGTCAACCACATTCTAGTTTCTCAAAAGAATAAAACCACAAGGAGGAAAGTCTCCCTTCTTAGAATTATTTTGTAAAACTGAGATCTACTCAGAATTGCAACATGATTTTGCTAGCACAGATTTTACAATCAGATAGAATGTTTAATACAGCCTGTGTAAAACCACATATATAATGAAAATAAGCAGTTTGTTTCAAAAAAAAACAATAGATTTATGTTTCTACAGAATATTTATATGAATCTTTCTACTTAAATACATAAAAATATAAAATTCAAGTTATCCCAAGCTTTAAAAACTGTGAAAATAATGTTAGGAATGGAAGCATTAGGACCCATACCATTATTGTCATACAGCACAGCAAGGAGAGGGCATGGCTAGCATACTGATGCCTTAAAAAAATGACTTCCTCAAGGTGGCTGTGGAGCGCACAGTTACTTCGCTGTAGCCTACTGCTTACCTCCCTGGTTTCTTCTTTCTGACTCTGGACTCTGTCCCTAGACTTCTCACACGCGCCCCCTCCCCTTCTGTCTGAGCTCTGCCTCTCACCTTATGATTAGGAATCCTGCAATAAATAAACACTGGCTTGATTTAGCTCAGCTTCTGGTTTACTCTCCTTGGTCACAACTTGGACTATGCTATTTCTCCAACAGTACACTTTCTCTTGGGCACATCTGATTTCCCTTAATCACCAGGGAGCATATGCTCCTACTGCCCAGCTAGGTAACTTTATGGGGCTTAATTTAGAGGAGTTAACCATCTCAACATGACTGGAAGTTAAAAATAAAGTGGAATCAATGATTTGGTGGCTCAAATGGGTAAGATGCTGAATTTCATCTTTAACCAATTTCACAAACCAACATCGTTTTACATATTAGATAGGCTTAATGAAACACTTTTAATAAGGTGCTAACACTGCTCTTCTACCCCTTGCTACTTACATACTTAAGCTTCCTATCTGATTGGCTAGAGATTAGAAATGACAGACAAAGCAATACAAATACAAATTCTATATAAACCACCCCCCTCTATATACTTACTCTCTCTCTTTCTCCATATACAATATATACACACATAAACATACACATATATGTAAATACATTTGTCCTGTATTTTTATTTAATAGCACGTAATTACAAATACTTCCATTATTTTCATGGATCCCACGCAAACATGAAGCACAAAATGGTAGGACCATGAATAGTAAATAAATAGAAAAATAGTAAATAAATCTGTTCATTATCTTCTAAGGTTATTTTTTATCAAAAATATTGATTTTGTGAGCCGTATGGAAATTCTGCAAATAACTTTAGCTTCTGTTAAATAATAAATTTTATGGAGGAATAACTTTCAACATCTAGAACTGTACTCAGTAGAAAATGTTTGTGCTGCAGAGTGTCAAGATAATTTTAAAACAACCAGAGAAAGACCTTGAGAGTGTTGAGGGAACCCTCTGTGATGGATTTAAGGAAAGGCATAGACTGGTGGCTTCCAAGATCAAAATGCTACTAGGTAAAACCTACAGGCTGTTTCCTGTGCTGAGTTTCCTAAGAAAATAGACACAAAGTTAACCAATGAAGGAAAGAAAAACTGAGACTTTCAGGGAAAAACTACCCAATTGATGATTTTAATCATGAATACCTTCTGCTCTGATAAAGAGAACTTTGTTTCTGCCTTTCTTTGTAACCCAGGACTTATCACAATGCCTGGCACACACTAACCACTTTATAAATGTTTACTGACTTAACTTCTTGACAGGTCATGGTGGACAAGGTAATGCTACAGAACTGATGCAGTGAAACTAAGGGTCATGGTTCATAAGTGTCCCTGCATCTGAAAAAATAAACTGAGCATTTAGAAGAAAAAAGAATGAAGGAGACTGTGAAAAATACTCTATTGCTAATAATCAATACATTGGTTATCAAATTAGATTTCTGTGGGAAAAGAGAATGATGATGAGGCAGAAAAAGAGAAATGTGAAAAGGAAAAAGGAAAATGGAAAACAGCACCTGCACATAAATCAGAGATAAGAAATGTCTCTAATGAAGATGAAAAATGATAAGAAAAAAAGATTCAAGAAAATAACATTAATCAAGAATTATTTTTAAAAATTAGGGGATTAGACAAAATAATCATTAAGATTCCTTCCAAGCTCTCAATCTCTAAACATGAGATCCTGTGACCTTGGTGACTATAGCCAGAAGTGTTAAGAGTATCCTGGAAGTTGCTAAGGGGGAAAAGAAATAGAAGGAAGATAAAAACAATGTTCAAAAATCTCTGCAAAATTATGAACGTCACCTTAGAAAACAAAGTTTATAAGACAGTTGTGTCAAACTGACACTGACTCAAGCTATAATGTCCCACTGGTTCGGTAGGAAACATGGAGAGAATTATAAAGGTCCAAACATTAAGAGAACTGTCATCAGGCTCAACAAAAACAACAACAAAATACTTGGAGGTAAGCCCTCTGACCATTCCATTATTTACAAACTAGAGCTAAAGACAGAGGCTGACAAGAATGACAAATCAGTGAAGGCTCTGGTTATCCTATTGTAGAGGAATGTACTTCTGTCACTGTACAGACTGGAAAGTCCCTGAACACAAGTCAAGTGGATGGACAAGATGGTAAAACTTGGTCCTGAGACTGATGAAGACTGAAGCCACTACTGTAGCTGAAGAAACGTCACCTCTTTAACGAAATGCCACATCACACTTGGAAGAAGTAAAATCAAGAATTCTAATACATGAAAATATATAGCGATGTTTTATGTGTGTAAGTGATGAGTGAGCATATAAATAACTATAATAGGTTTTTTTAATATCTGCACAAATTGCTTTGTATAAGATGCTAAGAAAATATTTTATAGCTTCATGGCCTCTGATCTATATTTTCCTAAATATTCCTATTTTTGTAAAATTACCTTAAAATTGTGTGGTATGAACATTCTATTTAAGGAGAGAGGTTCAAGCTTCTTTTTCATTTTTAGTATAATTGATATTGTGGTATCTTAGGCATTTAAGCAAGAACTAGTAATCACTGTAGCTTATATAGTTTTTATTTTAGGGAGGGGAAATAGTATGTCCAAATATTGTATCCTAATGGTGGTTAGCCTATTAATAATACTCTGTCATCTAATACAGTATATAGCTATGTTTAAAAAATTTTAATGCTGTAATGAAAATGGTCTCTAAAATATATTGTTTGGGGATATCTCAAAATGTTTGAAAACCTACCTAAAAGAAAGAATCTTTCTTCATTCTCCCCTACTAATTTTTGCATGTATAACTATCAGAAAGTCTCTGAATAAAAATGTCAACAAAATAAAAATATAGAAAAGAATGAGTTTGGCATGAATGGGTTCCAAAGTGCACAAGGGGGAAGAAGGAAAACTATTTTATTCTCATCATATGAAGAGATTAAAAGAATGATGACCAGTGACCTACCAAACACTCAATTTTAAAAACTCAGGGATAAAGGCTGTTGGAGGCCTAGGATATGGAGGAAAGTTACTGAGCTCCCACCTCCAGAGATCTTTAAGGGGGAACAAAACAGGCAGCCATCTGACCTGGACAATTTGTCATTGTTATGTCTAAGGGCATGGCCAGGTCACTTTTAGCCTTCAAGGTTATTAAGGATGGCACTCGACAGAGGGATAGAGAGATAGATGATGTCTTCTATAAATATTAGAGTATAACTTAGAATAAAAAAGTTGATACTAATCTGATGTATTAGAATATCCTTGAGTTAAATAAAAGGAACCTTATCCTACAATTAGAAACTGGTCATCTTTGATAGATTATTTTAGTACTCTGGAATCAATTTAGAAGATTTCCCTCTTCCGTGCATACGTGTGAGGGAATCAGAAAGTCACCCCACTACCTTAAGAAGGTGAGATTCACCTCTGGTGAATCAGTCAAAGACATGAGACAAAGTATGAGAAGTTCTTGAAAGCCACTGGGTACGATGGAGTAATACTCCCCTGGCAATGTGGTGCCCTTGGCTGAGGATACTCAGTCAAGTCCTCTAAATCATCTAAAACCTGAGTATTCCTGTGTCTGGGGAGAGTTATTCTAATGAAGCAACTGAGACAGGAAGGCTAGGAGATGGGAGGTGGGGGAGAAGGAGAGAAGGGAGAAGCATCAATCTCCTCCCTCTTCCCACTCCCTGCCCCACCACCAGCACCATTTTGGCCACCTTAGGAGTTACAAAAAGTCTGGATGATTTTGGAATCCCACTGGCCTCCTATCACAAAACCTAGAACAGCTAAAAACCCCAAGAACTAACTCTACAAGGAGTCCAGCAAAAAAGCTACGCAGTACCTATGGACACTTCATGAGTATCCCATGAAGAGAAGCAAAGGACTTCTATCAACCACATTTGTTACAAACAGTCCAAAATTAATTTTCCCCTGTATTATGCATGTCTTGGTAGGAGAGTTGGGAGAGTATATCACAAACTTCCAGGTGGATTTCTGTTGTTATTCAATCACTTTAGTAAATATCCCTTTATGAAAGCTAATTAAATATGGCTGATTCATTGACATCAACCAATAATCAATGGGGATTGCATATCTTTGGAGCTAGTGAGCTATAGAATTAGAACAATATACTCAGATACCCAGAGTTCTCTAGAACACTGAGGTTACATCTGAGGTACCAGCCTGCCAGTGTGAGTAGAAGATGAGAGAGCAGCTCTTGAGTAAGGGCTACATGTATAGTTACCCATTCCATATGACAGGGAGTAGGGGTATGGCACCCTCCGATCTGGAAAATCTGCATAAAATTTTTTAGCCCTCCTTTCGTACCAGAGAATAAGTCTGATTTTTTTTTCTTTTTCTTTTATGGGGCATTTATAGTACCTCATTGTAAATTTGGGTTAAGTATTTGGTCATAGGCTCTGTGCGTCTGCTGGTCTTCACATGTCTTCTGCAGCTTCCACACAACTTCCATTTAATTTCTTATGCCAACCTGTGATATAGCAAAACTAGGTGTGGAAGGGATAACTGTACATTAAGTTCAGGTTTCCTTATAAGCTTTATTCCTTTAATCATGTGTAGTTTGCTTCTGGTTGCCACAGGTTTAAATGCTAGCAACTTCAGTGTGCGTTTAACAGTTTAGGGTCTTTTTGTTTGTTTGTTTGGGACAGGAGTGGGGTGGGGGGGTGGGGAGGGGTTTGGTCAAAATGTGAATACTTGATCATTCTCACAGAGAACACAAAAGCCAATAGAAAAAAGTCTAAGAGTATCTAATAAAATGCAATCTCAACATAAAGCACATGTGATACAGTAGCCAAATCAAAGCTTCATGTGATCCTAAACTTTGTTAAGAGAGCCAGAGGCTGGGAGGAGGATAGTCCTGTCATTTTCCGCTCTGTTCAGTCTACAGCTGGTGCTGCTTCACCTTGGGCACCATGTTTTGGGGAGAAAGAGATGTTTATCAAACTACTTTTCTTTCCCCTTTTAATTATCCTGTTTCTTCTGAATAAATAAAGATTACCCTTTCAGAGTCGTATCCAAATTAGAAGTCTTATCCCATTAAGTCACAGTGAGGAGACCTGTGTCAAATTGGCGTCATTACAGCTATGCGTTGATCCAACCATTCTGGAGAGCAATTTGGAACTATGCCCAAAGGGCTACAAAAATGTGCATACCCTTTGACCCAGCAATATCGCTGCAAGGACTCTATCCCAAAGAGGTCATAAAAATGGGAAAGGGTCTCACATGTACAAAAGTATTTATAGCAGCGCTCTTTGTGGTGGCCAAAACACTGAAAATCAAGGAGATGCCCATCAACTGGGGAACGGCTGAATAAACTGTGGTATATAAATGTAATGGAATACTATTGTGCTATAAGAAATGATGAACAGGAAGACTTCAGAGAGGCCCAGAAAGACTTATATGAACTGGTGCTGAGTGAAAGAAGCAGAACCAGGAGAACTCTATACACAGAAACAACCACAGTGTGCTAGGATTTTTTCTGGTAGACTTAGAACTTCATTGCAATGCAAGGACTTAAAAAATTCCCAATGGTTTTTTAAGGCAAAATGCCTTCCACATCCAGAGAAAGAAGTATAGAATTCAATCGCAGATTATAGCAGACCACTTTCTTTTGTTACGTTTTAGTTTGTTATATTATTTCTCCCATTCATTTTAATTCTTCTACAAAACATGACTATGATGAAAATGTAATTAACAGGAATGTATATGTAGAACCTATGTAAGACTGTATGCCATCTCAGGGAGGGGGGGGAAGGGGAGGAAGGGAAAGAAAAAATCTAGGTTGTATGGTAGTGATTGTGGAACACTGAAAATAAATTTTTTTTAAATTGGCTTCCTTACACTAGGATTTTTAGTTCATTTTGCTTGATCAATGCTTAGTGACTTTGTGTATAGAAATCTGAAATCATGGGTTTCATTGCTGACTCCTTTCTTGGATTTCTTTCGGTCTTCTTTGAATTTCTTGACATCTTGTACCGCTACTCTTTCTACACTGGAGCTACTCTTTTTTTTTTTGTTTTTTTTTGGGTCTCATGAGCACTTATGGAAGTGTGGACCCCTTCTCAGAATAACATTTCTACACTCATAAAATACATTGGATTCCAAATGAATCTGGTTACACATTGGACATACATAGACAGATTTTTCCTACTTTCCTGCTCAGTCCATATAGATATAGATAGTACTAGAACCAGAGTCAGGAAGACCTGAGTTCTAATCCTATCCTTCAGACATCTATTAGCTATGTGACCCTGGGCAAGTAACAGTTTACTCATCTGTAGAATGAAGACAATAATACAACTTAACCCAAGGGTTGTTTGGAGGATCAAAGGAGCTAATATATTTAAAGTGCTTTGTGCCCCTTAAAGTGCTATATAATTTAGTTATTAGTATAACAATTTAAATTTCTTTGGAAATTTATGGGTTTTAGCTTACATACTTTTGTAACCCCCCCTGTCCTTCATGTTGTTGGTATTTAATAAATGTTAGAATTGAATCAAATTATTTCACAGAATTTCCTCAGAACAATATTCACAAATTACTGGACCACTTTAAAAAGAGACGATTAAGGAGGGAACAGAAATCAAGTGAGAGGTCATAGACTGAATATATACTTTGAGAACTTTGTGTTAAGCCTTAGGATGACACCATTTAGCTTCATTTCTCAAAAGAAAGGTATTCTTTGTTCTGTATGGTTTTACAAGTGTGCATCCTAGAGGAAACTACACTATCAAAATGGGTTTTCCAACAAAGGAAGGTGCTGCCAAGTGAAGTTGTGAGCTTCTGTCACTGGAAATAATCAAGTAGAGAGATGAACTGACTATATTTTAGGGGTGTCATAGAACAGATTATAGTTCTAGGTGTGGAAACTTTGCTCTATCAAAAACTCCTGGCTCACATTAAAGTTGAAGGGCTCATGAGTATAACATAATATAGAACTTTTTTCTTTTAGTGCCAAGAACAGAAAATACTCTATCTCTTATCTTCAAACTGATAAACGATTTCCCTTATTATCTTTAAATTGAGGACACAGCTATGATATAAAATTCTTCAGTAAATACTATAGATGATGAAAAATAGATTTCAATAGCATGTTATGGACAATTAAGGGAAAGAGAGAAAAGACAGACTACAGAGACACAGAAAAAAAGATGGGCAAAGAAGGAAAGACAAACACATACATCAATATACACAGACAGCGACAGAAATAGAGAGACCTACATACAAGTACAAAGATAGACTCTAATAAAGCAACGACATTATCTTGTGGCTTTTAAAGGTTTTCTAGTTCAGACTTGTAAAGTCAGGTTGTGTTTTCCATACCAATAGAAAGGGTTATCAACCTCAGGGATCATTCACCCTTGCTCTATAGGCTAGATGAAATTGTATGAAAGATAAATGTCTCATGTTGCTATAAAAGCAATGAGGAGTCATTAAGTGATCTTGATCAAAAGAGCAACAAAATAAAGATGGTGTTTTATAAGGATAAACATGGCATCAGTGTAAAGTATGTACTGAATTGGAATAGACAGATTAGAGTGAAGAATGCCTAATGGGATGTTAATATAAGAGTTCAGATATTAAGTGATGAGAATTTGGAGCAGAGCGGTAGGAGTAGAAATGGATAATGGACAAATACAAAAGAATATATGAAGTAAAAATTATTTGATGGCTGATTAGATTTAAGAAATAGAGAAGGAAATATCAAAGATGATTTCAAGGTTTACAAAGAATGAGGGGGGTCACAAGTAGAAACCAGAAATTGTGGAATATCATTTCATAGGGAAAATGATAAATAGGATTTTGATTATATTCACTTTGAGGATGGGATAGCTAAATAGATAAATTCCATAGGGAGTTGGAGACATGATCATGGAAATTAGATGAGAGATAAAAGCTAGATATAGTTTTAGGATCTGTCAGCATAAAAGTAATAGTTGAAGAATTAAGAGCATAGGATTGACCTCTAAGGAAGATGACAGAAACAAGGAAGTGGAGTTAATGAAGAGGGGACAAGTATTTACAAATATATGATGAAGAAGAATTCGTTTTCAAACCATGATAAAGAAGTATCATGGAAGTTAAAGAGGAGAAGAATTTCAAGAAAGAAGGAACAGTCAGCAACATAAAATGCTATGGGAGTTAAGGAGAGTAAAAACTGAGAAAAATTCACTGGATGCAACAATAGTGGTGATATTGGATATTTTTCAGAGAATAGTTAAGTAAAGCAATAAATATAAAAGCCAAATTGCATATAGTAGGCAAATGGCTGTCAACAAGGCAACAGTAAAAAACGATATGATTAAAAGAGAAAAAAAGGAAAACTAGTATGCTTCAAGGTACTATAGATAATGAATCAATATTAGCATTCTACATTTGCATATACTATATATACTTATATACACATATATGTATTGTACATATATGTTTGCATTGAATGGCATAACATTTTAATATTTAAAGGAAAAGCTAATCAAATTATAAGGAAAAATAGACAATAAATCTATAACAGAGGACCTCAAGGTATATCTTTCAGACTTTGGCAAATCTAACAGAAAAATAAACAACAATAAAGTAAAGGACCTGGTGATTACTGAATGGGAACAAAAAAGAGTATTATTAGGGAATAATCATTTATTCAGTCTCTACTATGAGTAAGGCACTATGCTAAGCACTTTACAAATATGATGCCAATTCATCCTTAAAAAAAATCCTGGGACTTGGTTAGTATCATTATCCTCATTCTATATTTGAGGAAACTGAAGTAGTCAGAGGTTAAGTGACTTGCTCTGGACCACACAGCTAGTGTCTGAAGTCAGATGTGAACTCAAGTTTTCCTGATTTCAGCCCCATTCCTCTATCCATTGTGCTACCTAGCTGTCTTATCAACTCACTATTCCACTCTCCACAGTAGTTCTTCCAAACCTTTTCATATCTCAACTTCCCATTGCTCCCTTCCCTCCACCCTCTCAGATGAGAACCTTGTCTCATATTTTACAGAAAAAAAATTAAGATCATTCACTATTAGCTCCTCCTTTGTCATTCCTTCTCATCTCATATCTCAGATGCCTTCTGCCACTATCTCCTCCTTCAACTCTGTGTCAAAGGACAAGGTGGCCTTAATCCTTGCCAAGGGAATCCCTCTACCTATACGATCAATCCCTTCCATCTCTTCTTCTCCAAAGGATTGCCCCCTATGTTATCTCTACTCCATCATTTGTGTTCAATTTCTCCCTATCCACTGATTCCTTCATTCCCTTCCTATGTCTCTTCTGCCCTTTGACGCTAAACTCCATGAGGTGGTCTGCAATACATGCCTTCACTTTATCTCTTATCATTCTCTTCTTAACCCCTTACACTCTTGCTTCTGACGTCAACTTTAAACCAAAACAGCTCTCTCCTAAGTCACCAATGATCTCTTAGTTTCTAAATCTAATGATTTCTTCTCAATCCTCCTTCTTCTTGACCTCTCTGTAACCTTTGTCACAGATGGTCACATATTTATCGTTGATACTTTCTACAAATCAAGGTATGATTTATTGCTTTGTCAAATGTCTAGTCTTAAGAAAGTGATAGAGAAAAATGTTAATAATGTAAATTAAACCTGAATGTGTTTAAAAGTATGTCATATGAGAATTGGTTATTAAATACTTGCTCGCATACTCCTGCATATGGGAAGACAGAGTCATATCCAAAAGCTATCATGGCAGGGTAGAATGTTGAGTCAAATCAGTTAAGATGAAATTTAATCTAACGTTTTAGACTTGGGTTCCAAAAATCAACTTCATAAGTCCAAGATGGCAGAGTTCTGGCTGGATAGAGTCCAAGTGAAAAAGATCTAGAGGGTTTAGTGGACTATAAACTCAATATGTCTACGGTATGATATGGCAGCCAAGAAAGCTTAGGATACAATGGGAAGTTATATATCTAGGATTAAGAAAATGATAATTTCAATGTACTCTATTCTAGTGAAGTGACATCTAGAGCACTGAATTCAGGTGTGGGCACAAGATTTTAGAAAGGATACTGATAAGCTAGAGATAATCCAGAAGAGAGCAAAAGCAATATGGTAAAAGATCTCCAGATAATGCCATTAAAGCATCAGGTGAAGGAAGGGGGGCATGTTGATTACAAAAATGAGGAGATTTAGAGTGGGCATAATAATTGTCTTTAAATGTTTGATTGTATCTGGGAAGAGAACTAGAAGTAATGAGTTAAAGTTTCAAAGAAATAAATTTAGACTTAATATAGGGAAAAATTTCCTAACTACACAAGCTATCCAGAAGGAGAGAGACTGGGATGATGGATGGTGAGTTCTTGTTCCCCACACATCTTCAAGCAAAGACTGGATGATCACTTATTACATATTTTTTTCATCCAAATCACTGACAAATATGTTGAACAGAACAAAGATAAGAACATATAGATGTGACACTCCACTATAGACCATCCTCCAAGGTGACAATAACTCATTAACGAGTGTTATTTGTGTCTAAAATCTATCCCATATTTCCCTATTTTGAACACAGGGAAAGCATGAGACATCTTTTCAAATGCCTTGTTAAAATTCAGAAGTACTATTTCTACATCAATTCCCTGTCTTACCATCCGGTTAATGACCCACCCCCCCAAAGGAAGTTAATTTTGAAATGATTCCTTCAAATATATAAAGTCTGTAATTCCATCACAAAAGAAAACTTTATTTTAAAATAAACTTTGAAATTAAGTTTAAATTTAATAAGTGGCATGCTGTTCCCCCAACCTGGTGCTAAATCTGTGTAGAAAGGCCTATTTCTATAACAGTAAACTTCTAGAGAGCTGATCAGCCCTGCCAAAGGACAGTGAAAGCCTAAAATAACTTATGTTGATACCCCACTCCCCCAAAAAACCCAAACAGTTTATCCCAGACTAATACCATCACATCAGCACCTACTCTAAGATTTCTGAAAAAAACATTTTCAAATCTTGCAAATGGAAAAATATTAATTTTAGAAATTCATTTGCATATATAAGAACATTAGATTGAGCTGCTTTACTAGTCTGATCTCAGAAATACACAAAAGAGTGGCTTCAAATAGATTACCAGCCTGCTGCTGCCACCAGTGGTACCTCAACAGGGCAGAAAGTAAGTTGAAGGGAAAAAATATTATTTTTCTGTAAAACTAGTGGCAGAGAGAGCTAACGCAATATTCAAAGTATGAAACTAGAAGCCAATATTATGTGGCTACTATATCAGCAGTCAAACAGTAAATTGAATGCTTCTTCTATATGTTGTTTCCAGTATCTGAAATAAACAAATTATGCTTATTCTTATTATATGCTACTCAAGTAAGATACATATTCACGTCCAGAAACAATAGTATACTTTTAAAGGATCTTTTTTACGCTAAGGAAAATAAAATATTCTGCACATATAGCATGTAAGCATGGTTAAGGGCTGCAGAGAGATAGGTGATTAAGGGAGTCCCAGATTAATAAAATCTCCCGAATTTAATTATTACAGAGGCTAAGTCTTTATTTGGAGGAATCTGAAAGGCATATCTATGTCAAAGAAGCTCACAATCTCTTATATCATCCTCTTCCTTCTTCTTCATTCTCAAAATATTTGTAACTGTTGGTAATTAAATTTTTAAAGAATTTAAATAATATTTTTAAAATTTTAAAAGCCTTTCTATTTAAACAACAACAACCTTATGGACTTGATTTTCAGATAGACAGATTAAAAGAGCACCCAAAGATCCTATGACAAACTAATGGTAGTCACAACAACCAATGGACACTTATCCTATTCTGTACCAGTAACCCAAAAGACCAAAACCCTGAGAAGCCAAAAAGATATTTGTAAAAGAACCAGATGAAAAGCTGTACCTGGCCTCCCCCGCACCTGGGTTACCAAGAACTTCTTATTGACCAGTACAAAGTGAAAGTTTTATTGTAATGAAGGCATCCCTACTTGGTAAATATTCACCTTTTCACAGCATAACATCCTTCCTCTGAAGGGCAAAGAGAGCACACTAGCCTAAAACACAAAACAATACCTACAATGCTTATACTTCCTATTAGTGGGCTGGGCTACTACCTTCTACAGAATTCTGTTAAAACAACTCTGTCCATTCTCCTACCAGAAAACACAGTTCTCTGTATAGTTTCTACCCATGGTTTTTTCCCTATACAATTATTACTCTACAGTTCCCAGAGTCAACAATTTGCAGGAAAAGTTAGATGCTCTCCAGGCTATCTTTTAGACAACCAAAGTTTCTCTAGATATGGAGATGATTGGCATTATACCCCTAAAGAACTCCTAGGTGTGGGAGGATCAGGTCTGGTTATAATCCCACAACTTCCTCGACAACAGATTCTCACAGAAATTGATAGAAAATAGCAGACCCATTCTCTTATCCCTCAATCTGGAGACCTACCAGGAAGGCACTTTAGAATTGCCTTACCCACTCTGATTCTGAATTTTACTCACCTTGACCAGGTAC
>JAQQSK010004769.1:0-22500 GCA_028658325.1 Potorous gilbertii | reverse complement strand
ACTTTAAGACTTCAGGAAGAGGATAAGAAGCCAGTAAAGTAGACAGAAGAGTGGTAACAGAGGCATGATGGGAATTTAGAGAGTAGAATGTGGGTTAGATTAGCAGAGAGAGCTTCACAGAAAGTGGATGGTCTGAGCTAGACCTGGAAGGATGGAAGAATTCCATCAAATGTAAAGAAGTTTGCTTGAGTTGGGAGGCCAACGTGGGTGAAGATATAAAAATACAGGCAAATATGTTAGTAAATGGACTCCTCTGCCTAAAGCAGAGTTCTAGGCAAGTCACTTAACCTCCCTCAGAATAAGTTAACTAATCTGTAAAATAGTCAACTTCAGGGATGCTGTGAGGATCAAGCGAGACAAGACACGTGAAGCACTTTGCAAATCTTGAAGTGCTATATGATGATGTCATCATCATCGTCATTGTCCTTGTTGTAGGAGAGGCTTCATGGGAATCAGGACTGGAAAGGCTAGTGGGGGCTTGACTATACAGAACCTTAAATGGTAGACTAAGACTTAGATTGTGTGAGATAGACTTTTTTTGAAAAGATAATGTGTTAGGATAAAAACAGTGTGTAGGAAAATTAATCTGGCTATGGTGAGCAAGATGGATTGGTCCTGCTACCCAATGGGTTATTTGATTTTCTTAATCGGAAGAATTCATGTTCAAAGCACATGCTGCCTGTGGCTCCCTACTGCCATTTGTTGTAGAGTCAAACTCTCTCCCTCTGTTTCCCCGAACTCAGCATCTGCCAACAGTAACAATAAAGAGACATTTGCCAAGCAAGCTATCTACTGGCATTAAGTAATAGAATTGCAATGTGAAATTTGAGTTCCAATCTGACTGACACTATAGATAACTTCATACAGTGGTTTCAGCTCTTAGTTCTCATTTCATTTATTTTTCTTATGGAAAAAAAATACAGATTGTGGATACTTTTTTGTTGTTTTTTCACAAGGATAAGTCCTCACTCTACCTTATAATGTAATCCCATCTGAAAGGGTATGAAACATTCTATACCTGCAGGGTGAACTTCTACAGGAGGAAAAAATGTGGTTCACAATATCCTCCAGGAGCAAGACTGAGCACTGAAATTAATCTGAGCTCAACAACTCTTATTGCATCTACAAAATGAAGAAACTAGTACACTATGCTGCTGGACAGGCATTGTCTGGCTTGTTTGCCTTTTTTGTGTCCCCAGGGTGGAGTGCAGTAACTGGCACATGGTGAGCCCTTAACAGATATTTGTTTATTTGTCTTTTAATCTTCTAACTAGAATTTATTAGTGTTTTCCTTGGAGTACACAATGTGAGATCACTTTATTAGCCCCCATGCCATATAACAAGATGCTCTTAGTACATAAGGAACTCACTAACATCCCCTAAATAGAATCCAGAGATACTAAAATCATCTCCATAGGAAGTTCCTAATGACACAGACTTCTCTTGTACTTAGTGACAATAACAAACAACAGTTGTACTTGACTGAGAAACCCCTTGCCAACAGAGAAGGTAAGAGGAAGACTAATGGAGAAGCACCTTTTTTATCAGTTATTCTTACATTTGTGAAGTTGTGAAATTGAATTTAGCAGATAATGAACTATAGGATAATAGGTCTTCAAACTTCCATATGTCATGTTTTCCCTTCTCTTTTATTAGAAAATGAACAGATTGCTCACGAGATAGAGAAGCAAGTGACACTGTAGGATACAGAAACTGAAACCCAACATATGTGAACCACCAGGAGCCTCCCACCATCCTCTCAGTAATCCGTGTGAAATTTAGAGAATTTAGAGAAAGTCCAACTGAAAACAAAAAAAAATAATAATAAATAATTTATCCTTTATGAGGTGGATCTTGGTAGCCTTGGGGTAATTGTCTCAGGACTCCTCATTCCAGAGTGATACCATACTTGTCTCTTCTATGAGGCCTCCAAGAACAGGAGATTGACTTTACCTGTTGAAATGGGCTAGATATTATAAAACAAGGAAATATAAGTGCTCTCTATATAAACTATTCGAAAGAACTCATTCAAGTATAATAATGTCATACAAAAATGTCACTGTCATTTCATCAGTCCAAACTCTCTAATTGGCTCCTGTTTGAACAGATATGAAATTAAAATTTGTAGAAATGGGGGAAAATCTGCCTCATTTATAAAAGACCTCTTGCCATAGATAGATGGCTAGAGAGACACATATATATATATATATACATATATATGCATATGTATGTACATATATATGTATACATGTGTGTATACATGGATTTACCTCTCCATGCGTACACACATACACATATATTGTTTTTCAGTTATGTCTGACTCTTTATGAGCCCATTTGAGGTTTTCTTGGCAAAGATACTGGAGTAGTTTGTATTTCCTTCTCTCGCTTATTTTGCAGATGAGGAAACTGAGGCAAACAGGGTTAACTAATTTTGTCCAGGATTACACAGTAGGTAAGTATCTGAGACCAGATTGGAAGCCAGGAAAATGAGTCTTCCTGACTCCAGACCCAGTCACTCTATCTACTGTGTGACCTGAGTGCCCCATACATATGTGTGTAGACATGCTTGTATGTATGTATGTAGGTATGTGTATATATGTATATGTATGTGTGTAATACATATTATATGTGTATGTGTGCATACATATAAATATATATGTGTGTATGTGTATAGATTGATATAAAATCTTACCTTTTACCTGTTAGGCTGGGGACAATGAGGTAATCAGTCAAGGGTCCCTAGTACCCAGTCATTTCTCCCCATTGCTGAAGCAGGGTCAATTTGGGAGAAAGGGTAGTTTGTTCACATTCTGTGTAAAGAGGACAGATTGGATGTTCTTTGAATACTTGTCTGCAAATGAGCCCAAAGTGGCTTCAGAGTCAGAGAGCAGAAGTGGTATTTTCAAAGCTGTAGCCTGTGTGTTGGAAGTTAGTTATTCCTCTTCTAAGATTTGTCCAGAGATTTGCTCCACTGGGATACAGTGGTCTCTGGTCAGGGGAAGGGCAATCTTCTTGCTTTCTGGTAAGTCATAATTTTGGCCCTAGTGGTTAATTTCCCCTATATAGATAAAGACCTCATGGACAGCCCATTTGCATTAGACCATTTAGGACTGGGCAGCATTGGCTTCTTATCTCTTCTTATATAATACTTCCCTCCACAGAAATAGAAGAATATCCAAATTCTTCTCGGAGACAGGCCCGAATGCAACAATCCTCTGTACTAGCAGATCTTTCCATTCATTACTGCAGGTATGTGAGCACCCAATGAGCTAAGTCTGCCTCCCACTCCTTAACTCACCCCCAAAAATGTCAAAAAAATAAACCCTACTCCAAGTGAAAGTAAAACACACCTCCACCAGTAGATGAGGCCTTGGCTTGAGACTTCCAGCACTGAGAGAGGAGACCTTTGCTTGCTCTGTTCAACCCTTCTCCCCCACCGCCATTATTACAACTTATGTGTCTTTCTTCCATCTGTCAGCACTGATGTGTGTCTGTCCCTGCCACCACCTCCCTCATTTCAACTATCTTTTCCTTTCTATGTGTCTGGCTGTCACATGTTTCCTGAAAGTGTTCCCCCTCCTGCTCTCATTTCTCTGCCCTCAATTCCCATATGTCCTTGAATCATGTCCTAGGCCCCTCTCTCTATAGCTGGTGGTTTCCTCTTGCCTCCCTCCCTTCATTCCTTCCCCAAATCTAGGTGGGAGGGAGAAATCACTTTACACAGAAATCTATGAAAAGGTCCAATTAAGGAGAGGGAAAACTTTCTGTATTCAGTTTTCTGCACTTACGGTCTAACCACATAAGCTTTCCTATTATTTCTCATGGAAGGCATGTTGTTTTATGTCTCTATGGCCTTGATAGTGATTGTCTTGTGTTCCTTCACAATAACTGTTTAGATACCCTAGTTTCCTTCAGGGTCAGCTCAAGGGTCATCTTCTGCATCAAGCCTTTCCAATTCCTTTCTTTCCTATTCTCTAGCTCTTGTTCTTCCCTCCTCAAAAACTGACTTTTATTCACTATATAAAAATTTTTAATATACCTATATATGTACATGCTGTTTTGTGACTAAACCATGAAGGACAAAACTGCTTCTTGTGTCTTTGACCCACCCCTCGCCCCAGCATCTAGTACAGTACCAGACACAAAGCAGTTATTTTTTTAAATCCTCTTTTTGGTTGGTTGATTGATTGCTTGAATACATCCTTTATCATCAAGTTGACCATGAGTATACCCATCTGTGTCATACTATAGGAATACTTTGAACCAATACCCACAGAAGATGCATTGTGGGTTCAGTAAACAGCCTGTTCCCCATATTGTCCCTGGGTCTAGTCTTCTGGAGTTGCTCTAGTCTCTGATAGAGTCTTGTCATTATAGTTGTATTTCCTGTAGAGTACTTGAATGCTTTGGCAGCAGAGTTCCTTATACCCGCTTGTTCCTCTAGAACTTCTGTTCTTCAAGCAATTGTTCAAAGCACTTCAGATAGAATCAGAAAGTTAGAAATAGAAGAGAAAATAGAAATAATATGATAATAGAGATTATATAGAGAAGGAAATTTTTACCTTTTCTGTGTCATGGAGTCTGGGGAAGCTTATAGACTCCTCCTCAGGAAAATGTTTCTGAATACATAAAATAAAATACTTTGGATTACAAAAGAAACCAATTATGTTGAAATGCAGCTATCATTTCTTTCTAAGTTCACAGATTCACTCACACACACACACACACACACACACACACACACACACACACCGTGTTAACGAACTTTGATCTGGACCTAATCTATTATCAAATACATACTGAACACTTTTCATATGCTATGTAAGGAATTAGCTCATAAGGTAATATCATAATAGATTGAGAAATGGAAAGGACCTCAAAGGCCCTTGAATCCAGTCCTTTCATATTAGGAATGCCAAAATTGAGATCCAGATGTTAAGTGAATAATACAAAATCACATAGAAAATGGTACGGTATCTGCCTAGATTTTGTGTTTCACAGCCACTGGCTCCCAGATTCTACATTTGACCCTTGAACACCTTGAACATTTCTCACCCTTTCCTTGTTGCTTGTGGTGATCCTGCTTTGACAGACCCACCAAGTGCTGATAGCCCACCTGATTAACTCCTAACAACTGCCACTTCCCCTCCAACATCTTCTGTGACTACCTATTCCGAGTAACCATTTTTCTCCCAGAGTTACCCATTTTCTGTGGTTTGACCTAGCATGAACCAAATAAATCTATAAGGAAAGAAAAAAAATTGCTAAGCCTCAAAATGGGAAGTCTGAGTAATTTAATTACAACCTACACAGTCCAGGGGGAGATTGGGCAGATGGTAGAGAGCACAGTGGGGCCCAAGAATATTTAAGAATTGACCTATCATTTATCCCTTTTGTTGCCAAGCAGGCTTATAACCATGTCAGACAGGCTTTTTTTTGTCTGCCCACATCTTCAAAATCTTGCAAATTAGACTCCAAATCTCCTTAGTGGGAGATTTTTCCAGATGAAGAGGCTCAAGAAATGATTAATTTGAGTCCTTTTAATTCAACCAATATTTATTAAGCAGATACTTTGATTCCAGGCATTATACTAGGTATGTGGTCTGTAGAAATATAATCAGTAAACATTTAGTAAAGGCCTACTATGTGCTTGGCACTATGTTAACACTTGGGGATATTAAAAATAAAAAAAATAGCTTTTCCCCTCAGGAAGCCAAAATCTAATGGAGGAGTTTACAGTCTAATGATATAATGAAATAAGATTCAGACTCACTTTCAGAAGCATAAGAATTAGTTGGTGCTAGGGATGGAATCCATGCACAGATTTTAAAAAAAACATATTAAGTACAAAGGAGAGGTCTTTACAAAGTACTCTGAGCAATTTGGAGAAGTCTTATACATCTGGAGGAACAAGGAAGGAAGGATTCATGGAGGAGGAAGACCTTGAAAGAGGGATGATGTCTTTCCACAGGCAAAAATTAGACTGGAATAGAGCCTTCCTAGCCATAGGGACCGCTGTAACTAGGATATGAGAGAACAGGATAAGAATAAAGGATGAAAAGTCAGAGAGCCCAGAGCATGAATTTCAGTAATGTTATGTAGAATGTGATTATATAAACAGGATAGAATGATGGGATTTTATAGAAAGCAAGAGAAGAAAATAAGTGTATACGCAATTGAAGACGGAAGATAAGGATTTTGCATCAGAAAGGTCAGGGAACCAACTGATCAAAACTGGAGCTTAAGTTTATGAACCAAGACTGATTATGTGATGGATGTGACAAAGCCAGTGTCCTCTTCTTATTGTAGTGGCAACAAGACTCTGAAGCACAGTCTCTTTCCCATCACAGACTTTCTCTCATGACAGTGCCAGCAAGAGACCTAAACCAGTCAAACATGATTTGAATTTTTCAAGCCTGAGTGCTTGTGAGGTTGGTAACATCATTAAAAGAAATCAACAAGTTAGGTATTGGGTCAGAGCTGTCTAAAAGGTTAATGCCAAACTCATTCCCTTCAAGCTGAGTAGACTTCCCACTAAAGTCCCTTGGTGTACTTTCACACCATTTTTGTCCTCCATTATGTCTCTGGTTCAAGGATTGTGTGTGTGTATACATACATACATATATAATGTATACATATATGTGTGTATGTATGTATGTATATAGATATATAGATATTTCCCAAGATTTTTATTTTTCCTGACTCAAATCCAAGGCAATGAATTAGCAAAGTACTTTGACCCTACTTCACATTGGTAAATGGAGTTTCCTCACTATAAAACTCTTTATATTAATGAAATCAAAGGTCTATTCCCAACCCTTTGCCTATTCCCAAGTGGTACCATCTTCTACCATCTTCTTACTTGTCTGTAAATGCTGCCTGACAAACAAAATTTTTCCTGATCATTTTGCCCCAATTTTAGAGGAGAATAATGGCTACCTTATGGCATTAATTGGCATCTCTTTTCAGGAATAAACAATAACCTGAAGTTTATTCAGACAAGGCTGACCTCTGCCTCATCCGTAGATAGAGATACAACAAGGACGGTCAATACATGGCATAGTCACTTGGGACTTTTTGGCAAGAGAGAGACAGTAGTCAAGGGAGACAAATACATTCCACCTGGAAATCAGGAGAATGAGTTATAGTAAAAATTTAATATTTTCATGTTTCTCTCAGAGATGTTCATATGTGCAGGAAAAGTCACTTTTATATGGAGAAAAGCAATTAGACCTGGCCCCGGCCTTCCTGAGATAGAAGAAAGATGAGTCAACAGAATCAATGAGTCAATCAACTAATTGTTATCAAGCACTGATTTTTATTATATTGTCAGCACTGTTATATGTTGGAGAGCAGAATGGTATAAGTGTGTATTTGGGGAGTGATTTACAAATGAAGTAGATCATATTCCCTGCCCTTAAAAAATTTACAATCTTGTTGGAGAGACAAGATATTTAAGTCCTAGACTTAGAGTCAGACTAGCTAGGTTCAAATTCTGACTCCCATTTACTAGCTTTGTGGCCTTGGTCAAGTCATTTCATTTCTCCAGTTCTCAATTTCCTTATGTGTATGTGTTCGTCCTTCATTGCTGAAGAAGAAATGCCATCAGAGAAATAATAGCATGACTTGTACTTGACTTCTCTTTGAGTGAGGGAGGGTCGTGCAGGTCACCAGCCTCACTTCTCCTCCAGAGCCATCTGAATCCAATGACCAGATATTCATCAGAATGACTGGAGATGACCTAGGATGAGGCAATTGGGGTTAAGTGACTTGACCAAGGTCACGCAGTGAGTTTCAAGTGTCTGAGGTGAGATTTGAACGCAAGTTCTCTTGACTCCTGCACTGGTGCTCTATCCACTGCACCACCTAACTGCTTCTCTTTATGTATAAAATGGTCATAAAATCTACCATGTTTCATAGGGCTGTTTCATAGTCCTTCATAGGTCTGTCTTGAGAATCAAATGACTCCCATGGATTCAATGACCATCTCTACGCAGATAACTTGTAAATTTGTAACCCCAGCCCTAATAGATCTACTCATCTCTAGTCTTAAAGTGTCAACTGCCCACAGGCATCTCTAACCAAATGTCTCCCAAGCACCTCAACGTCAACTTCACAAAATGGAATTCTATTTCCCTCCCTCAATCTACCTCTTTTCCATAATTCCTTATTTCTGTTAACGGTGCTCCCAACCTTCTAGTTACCCAGGTTCACAATTTCAGTCATCCTTAATTCTCTCTCCCTTCACTGCTGATTGCCTCCTACTCATGTACAATCAGCTATCAATTGTCATTGATCTACTCGCATACCTGATCCAGTTTAGTCCAATCCCTCATTATCTCTTTCCTAGAGTACTAGATCAGCCTCTTTATCAGATTCCTCTCACCTCTCTCCTTTTTGAGCCATCCTCCACACAACTACCAAAATAATCTTTCTAAAGGATTAGTATGTTCTATATCATTCAACTGCTCAAGAATCATCAGTGACCCTTTGACCCAGCAATACTGTTTCTAGGACTGTATCCTTAAGAGATCAGAAAAATGGGAAAGGGTCCCACATGTACAAAAATATTTATAGCAGCACTCTTTGTGGTGGTCAAAAACTGGAAATCAAGGGGTTGCCCATCAATTGGGGAAAGGCTGAATAAATTATGGTATATGAATGTGATGGAATACTATTGTGTTATAAGAAATGATTAACAAGAAGACTTCAGAGAGGCCTGGAAAGACCTAAATGATTTGATGCTGAGTGAAAGGAGCAGAACCAGGAGAACTTTGTACACAGCAACAACCACAGTGTGAGAAGATTTTTTCTGGTAGATTTAGAACTTCTTTGCAATGCAAGGACTTAAAAAATCCCCAATGGTCTTTTAAGGCAAAATGCCTTTCACGTCCAGAGATGTGAAATCGATTGCAGAATGTAGCAAATCATTTTCTTTTGTATTACATATTGGTTTGTTTTATGATTTCTCCCATTTGTTTTAATTTTTCTATGCAATATGACTATGACAAAAGTGTATTTGATAGGAATGTATGTGTAGAACCTATTTAAGATTGTATGCCATCTTGGGGAGGGAGAGGGGAGGTAGCGAGAAAGAAGGGAGAGGTAGGGAAAAAATCTAAGTTATACGGTAGCAATTGTAGAACACTGAAAATAAATAAAATAAAAAAGAATCATCAGTGACACCTTATTTACCATAGGGAAAATGCAAACTTTTCAGATTGGCATTTAAAGCCCTTGATGGGTAGATCCCAGCCTAACTGCACACCTTTTCCCCACAGTGATCCACTTTACATCCTCTGTATTCCTGCTTTTGTTTTTCCAATGTTGGCCATGTATTCCCCGTATGAGTGATTTTGCACATGCTATCTTTCATGCCTGATAGGTACTTCCTCTTTATGACTATGATTTACAGTCCCTCATGTCCTTCAAGTCTCAGCTCAAGTCCCATCTCCTACCAGAATCCTCCCTTAATCTCCTCTAGTTAGATGTTGGTGGTCCTTTCTTCTTCAAAGTATCTTACATATATTTATTTGCTTCCATATAATATCATGCTCAGAGAATGTAGGTTCCTCAACATCAGAGATTATTTTGTCTTTTTATCACCATTTCTCAGTATAGTCCTTTGCTCAAGGCACGTACTTAATAAATATTTGCTGAATTATATTAGAAACTAGCAGAGTATCCACAGGACAGCCCTTCCACCCTCCTCCCATACCATATGGGTCTTCTGGAGTCTGTGTTTCTTCCACCCACAGCTGATGTTTACCTTTACTGCCTCTTGCAAAAATGACTAATCAGATGACTGGTATTTAGTAAAAAGTAAACACATTAGTAGAGATTGGTGAGCTATGGATATGGGTACACATAATTCCTTGAGCATGGGGAAGTTTTTGGGGGAGACCCTAAGTGTTCCAGGTGTACCATGCAAAATGAGGAAGTTAGACAATCACTAAGTCCCCTTCCAGATTTAAATCATATGTTCCAAATTCATAAAAATAATTTCGTAAATCATAGTTTTAAAGCTGACAGGGATTTTCAATGTCATTTAATCTAAAACCCTTATTTTATAGATGAGGACAGTGATGCTTTGAAGAGGTCAAATCACTTGCCTAAGGCAGGACTGTTGTGAGGGTAAAATGAGATACTATTTGTAAATCACTTTCCAAGTCTTAATCTCCAAAGTCCTATATAAATGCCAATTACTATCACTGTCATCATCATCATCAACCTATGGTCACCAGACCCTCAGACTAACGATGACTTCATTCTTTGAGCCTTCCACTGTACTCCTGCTGAGCTTAAACAATGTTTATAGAGAAAGGAGTGAGCTGGTAAATGTTTAACAATGGGGCTTCCTAGGAAAAAAGTATGTGTGCACAGACTCTTTTAATTTTAATCCACATTACTGACATTTTCTTTTTGTTTAGTCATGTTTTAATCTTTTTCAACACTTCATGACCTTATATGAGATTTTCTTGATATAGATATGAGAGGGTTCTCCATTCCCTTACTCCCCCTCTCAACATATGTGATCCAGCCAAACTGGCTTTCTCTCTGTTCTTCACACACAACAATGCAGCTTCTGTTTCTGTGTCTTCATACTAGCCATCCCACATCACAAAATGTACTCTCTTCTCACTTTCACCTCATAATATCTACTTCTTTAAGATGCCATTCAAGAAATATCTTCTACATGAAGCCTTTCTTGATCTATCCCAACCATTAGTGCCTTCAGTCTATAACAACCTTAAGTTTATCACTTTACTCTCTCTCCACATATATATATATATATATATATCATATTTCCATACACAAAATATATATCATATTTCCATACAAAAAAATATCCTCCTTCATCCATTAGAATGTAAGCTTGAGAGCAGAGACTGTCTAAGTCTTTGTATTTGTGCCCCTACTATCTAGCACGGTAACTGACAACAGGCAGTAAATACACTCTTAATGATTAAGAGAGGATTTAAAGTTCTTTCAGAACACTATATGTGCTATCCTTCTCGTATAATAACATCATCCCTTATTCAGCAATTTATATATATGTTGGTAGTGAGTTGATATGGTGGATACAGTACTAGACTTAGAGTCAAGAAGGCATGAATTTAAATCCTTCCTCAGCTGTGTGACTCTGAGCAAGTCACTTAGCTTTTTTGAACTTCAATTTCCTCACTTACAATAATTTTATATTATAATGCCCAGGTATATAACATCTACCTCATATTCTTCTTGTAAGGATAAAACGAGATCACAGAAGAAAAGCTCTTTGTAAGTAACTAGATGACTGCTAGATAACATGATAACGTGTTCTACCACTGATGGGATTAGTGATACAAATTCTAGAAATACTTTCCAGCAAAGTCTTCCCATTCTGCATTTTCAGGTTTAATATTGTTTGGAGAGAGAAAACATAAAATGAAAGCTTTCTGCCAAATGGCTGTCCCTTCTCTGTTTGTCCTATCCCTTTATTGGTTTTGAACGTTGAAAGAACACAGTTTCTGCTCAGGGTGCCCTCTCCCAAATGCTACTTGAAACTTAACAACTGAAAATACTAATCCCACTTTTTAAAGCATGTCAAGTAGTTACAACATGTCAAGTGGTTACTATGGAGATGATTGTAACAATGCAAATGAAAGAGTGAGGTTTCAGGGGTTTCCACACAATGGGAGCTGAAGAAAATTTTCCTACAGGAAAATAGTCACAGGCTAATAGTCTGCAGGGTGAAGAGGGAGAGGAGGGAAAGGCAGAAAAGGCTTGATGAGAGGGGAAAAATCCAACTGTGAAATTAAAGAAGGGTTTCAAAGTTTTTTATAATCAAATAAACTGTCTTTCTTACATGCTTTACAAAATTGAAATACAGGTGCCTGATGAGTTAAAAATCCCTGAGCTGCAGACACCCCTTGAAAATCTCAGCTGAGAAGAAAAGGAAATAGAGAGACAATACATTTGTCTCCTAGAGCCAATACCATGAAACCATCCTGCAGGAAAGGAAGGGAGCAGTCATGAAGCATCACAAGTAAGTAGGTTGACTCAACACATTGAGACTGACAGAGTTTCACCTTCTCCACAGGAAAAGATAAAGGACTTTTAGGAAGATGAAAAAAATAATATCTCCAAGTCAAAGTGTACCATCTTCAGAGGCATAAGATACATAGTCTTCTGGTGAAGTGAGCCTGGATTCTGTTCATTCAAATTAAAGTTTTCCAAAGGAAATAATCCACCTGGTTTATACCTTCCCCTGCCAGACTCTACAGGGGAAAGAGAGAAAAGCAAACTAATGAGCAGAGATGTGAGAACTGGGGAACTTCAAATGAGACGTTTTGAATGCATTCAGACACACTAGGATGTAATTTATACAGAAGTCAAGATGGTCTACGAATGGAAACTTTGCTAGCCAGTTGGTTAAGGGAACCAGTTCAAGTCTTCTCCTCCGGGTTCTGTCAGAAGTTTGTTCTATGAGCATTGGCACTTTGGTAAACTTTCTGTGCCTGCCTCCTTTCTGATAAAGAAGGGGTCGCAGCCCCGCTGTGCCCACCTTGTCAGTATGCGACACAATTTAATAAGATAGTAAGTGCTCAGGGGGACTGAGCAACTTGCCAGAGCAATATGATATAATATATGGTATTGTCATCTGTATAAGCATATTAGAATAATTATTTTAATGGCTCAATTTTCTCCCGTAATGAAGATTACAATTCCTGACTAATTTACGTGGGTAGCATCTTCCATGCTTGAATTACTATACATGAGCATCGAATAAAAGGAACTGCCCCCACAGGTTTGTGGGTTGTTTAATTGTCCTTACTGTTTTTGTGGTGTGCGTGTGTGTGTGTGTGTGTGTGTGTGTGTGTGTGGTGTGTGTATGTATGGTGTGTGTATGTGTGTGCATGATGTGTGTGGTGTGTGTGTGTGGTGTGTGTGTATGTGTGTGTGTGTGTGGTGTGTGTATGTGTGGTGTGTGATGGAGGGAGTCCAACTCCAGAGAAAGTGTATAATTGCCCATCCACCAAATCAACTCCCCACCAAACTTCTATGAGTTTCTTTCAGTCCGGTCTTAGTATGGAAAGTGTCAGCCCTGAAGGCCTTCTTCATTAGCTAATGATTAGCAGTTCTGAGTGAGCTATTCTGAGTGACCAGTTCTTTTCCAATTTCCCAGCACTTCTCTAGTGAGCAATACAGGGTCTTGCTGTAGGGGAGAGAGAAAGTTTCCCTCCTGCTTTCCTCTGGTTCACAGAAACAGGAAGCCACAGAACACATATCTTCCAGGTGCTAGTTGTTCCATTGACAGAATGAACACTTTGAAAAGACAACCATGACAATATGTTTTCCCATTTGCTTTGCAGAAAAGGAAAAAAAATGCACCAAATATTTTGCAGTTAGTTGTCTGGAGTCAAAGTGACATCCAATGAAAACCTCTTACATCTGGTTATTTCTTTTAACAGATCCAGTAGAGAATGATGTGAAGGGGGTCACGATGCGCTAAGAATGAGAAATTTACTTGTCTAGTGGTGTAGAAAACAGGTTCAAGAATTGGAGACAAGTTCTAGCTTAAATACACTCATCTAATCCTTCAGTTCAATTTTATACAATTCAACAAGCCTTTGTTAAGCACCTACCATGTGTCAGGCACAGTGCTAGGCACTACTGATGCAAAGATTAAACCAAAATAGTCCTTGACCCCAAGAAGCTCACATGGGATGGGGGAGGATTGCAGGAGGACTATGTGCAGAGAGAGGTTGAGCATTTAAGAAGGTAAATATAATAAAATGTAATTTAAAGAGGAAAAAAGCACTAATAATTACAGGAATCAATAAAAACTTCTCATTGGAGATGTCACATAAGAAAAACTAAGCACTCAGAGGCATTACTGAGGTAGGAGAATATTCTAGGAATTTAGTAAAGATCATGCAAAAGAATGAAATATCACTTTGAATCTATAGAATAGCATGGGGCAAGGGGATTGTCTAGAATTTAGAGTAGATGAAGGAAGGCAAAGGAAAATATCTGCAAGGTTAGAGCCAGACGTGGAAGGGCTTTGAAAGCCAAGGACTTTTTTCTGTGCCCTTAAGAAAATATGGAACTACCTGAGATTCTTTGGCAATGAAGTAAAATGGTCATACCCGTGTTTTAGGAACATTATTTGTCCAACTGTTTACAGGTTCATAGGATCATAGATTTGGAAACAGAAGGGACTGTAGAGGCCATCTGCGGCAACACACTCATTTTATTGATAAATAAACTATGACGTTCATGTGGCCAAATGTAGGCAAATGACTTGACCAAGGTTAAAGAGATAGTTACTGGTGAAACAGGGATTTCAACTTAAGTCTTCTGACTCTTGTTTCAGAATTCCTATCAGAATTGTTTAGAGAGCATAAATCCAAAAGTAGGAAGTCCACCTAGGAAACTATTGCAATAGCCCAAACAAAATAGTCCTTGGTGATTTCTTCAACTCAAATGGCCTGTCCTTCCTCTGAACTACCACAGCATTTCATTTATTCCACTCTTGTATGAACTGTTATTGTATTGGTAGCCTGCATGGGAAAGAAATCTAACTTCAATTTCATCTCCAATACTTGCTAGTTATGTATCTTAAGCAAGTTACTTGAACTCTCCAAGCCTCAGTTTCCTCATTCATTCCCATTTTAGTATCATCATCATCATCACAATGAACCAATAATATACTTCTCATGATTGTTGCAAGAAAATAACTTTGAAAACCTCATGGTGCTATAAAACTTTAAGTTATCTTTATTTCTGAATACATGTCATATCGCCTCTCAAAGACTATCAACTCCTTGATAATTAAAGACTGTCTCATAAACCTGTGTATACCACCCAGCAGTATCCAGCAGAGAACTTTGCACATAGTATTCAGTTAATGTTCATTAAATAAATGAATTAATGAATGAAACAGCTACTTTTAAATGACAGAATGCCTGATATTTGATAAAGAATTCCCATTTTTAAATTGATATGAGTAAATGCTTTGTCTAGAGTTCCCTCACAGTACTAGAGTTCAATTCCACATCTGAACTAGTTGCTTCAATTCACATGAGTAGAAGTCTGCAAGGTTAAGAAATGCGAGGATTTGGTTTGAATCTTGGCTTTGTTACTTAGCATCAGTGTGACTTTGGGCAAGATACATGCCTTCTCTGGACGTCAGTTTCCTTCACTATAAAGTGAGAGAAGCTTTTAACACTGAATTTAGGACTTTCAAAGGAACTCCAGAGTGAGAGAATACCCTAAGCAAAGATAGAGAAGTAAAAAGGCTTAAGAATTTCAGACAACAATAAATAAATCACTTCAACAGGACCATAGGATATAGGAAGATTTGAAATGGGAGCTAAGGCTAGAAAGGTAGCTTGGGGATAAACTTGTAGAGAGTCAGGATGTAAAAATTGGATTTTATACTATAGGTAAGGGGAAGCCTTTAAAGCTTTTTTGGGAGATAGTAAATGGTTCAATGTGTTGTCTCAAAAATTAATTATTAAGTGCTTGTGGATGGCCTGTGACAAAATAATAAAACTGAATATATTACCAAAGTTAGTTCATAATTTTGATGTCGCGTCAGTCAAAATATCAAAGGGATACTTTATAGCACTCAATAAAATAAAATTAATTTGGATGAAAAAATTGAGACTTTTGAAAGAAATTATAAAAAAGGTAGAAATAAGAAAGCAATATCACATCCAGACATCAAATTCATTTACACATGATATATGCAAATATATGAGACTATATATAAACATATAAATATGCAAAATCATATATGTAAAAAAATTTGATGTTTGCATATATGTGTATATACACACATACATGTGATTATGTGGTATAGAGATATTTTTAAATTATATTATAAAGTAGCAATTATCAAAAATAGAGAAGTAGATCAATAGGATGATTAGATAAGGGAGAAATAGGAATGGAATAATGAAACTCAATAACCCAGTGTTTCTTTCATGAGCCTGAAAATACACATTACTTAGAAAAGAGCTCTCTATTTGATTAGAATTGCAGGGAAAACTGGAAAGAAGTTTATATATGGAAATATATGTATATATATATATATATATATATATATATATATATATATATTCTTAACCAAATAAGAAATAGAGAAAATAATAAAAGATAAAATATAATTTTGATTACATGAGATTGAAAAACTTTTGCAAAAACAAAATTAATGAGCCCATATTATTCAATGATCACATAGGGAAAAAAATCTTTGAGTCAAATTTTTCAGAAAAAACTTTGGTTTCCAAGATATATTGACAGGTAACAGAATATTTGTGAAACAGTTCTCAAAAGAATTTAAAACTGTTGATAACCATATTAAAATATACCAAATTACAAATAAAAGAAATGCAAATGAGTAGAGCTTGAAGTTTCATATCATTCACAGAAAATTGACAAAAATGACAAAATATGGGAGTAAATATTGGAGGTATAATGAGAAGATAGGTACATAACTGCCTTGTTGGTATAGCTATGATTTAATTCAACAATTTTTCTGAAATAATTTGAATTTATATGAAAAGTGATTAAAATATTTATACTCTTTGACTCACAGATTCCAAGGAGATCATCAATAAAAAAGAAAAAGACCCCAATTACACACACACACACACACACACACACACACACACACACACACACAAACACACAAACATATACTTTTTTTGCAGTTACAAAGACCTGGAATTGATTGTAGAATGGCTAAACAAATTATAGTACATGAGTACAACGTGCTAAGAAATGGTAGCTCCAAAGGAGTATGAAAAGACTTGCATGAACTTATTTAAAAGTAAGTAAGTAGAACCAGGAAAATAATGTACACAATGATGACAACAGTGTAAAAAATAAAACTAGAACAATAAAAATGAATATTGCAAAATTAGAAAGAATAAACATGGCCCCAAAGAAGAGGTATGAGAAGACATCTCCCTTAACTCGTTGGCAGAGGCAGGAGGTCCATGGGGTGGAGCATTGCATACATGTAATCATTTTTTCCACATATTTGATTAGTTTTGCTTATTTTTCCATCTACTTTCTCTATTTTACTTTCAAAAACAAATCCTCTGTGAAGGAGTGGAAAGGAAAGGAAAGGGTATTTAGGTGATATATTTAGATGATATCAATGAAAATTTATTTAAAAATTAATTTGGTTGTAGTGTGCAGATTTTGCAGAGGGATTAAAGTGCTGAAACCATTCCTAGAACTTGTCTGGTTTGAGAGATCAGAAGAACCACGATACTATTACCTGAAATCATGAATTCAGGATGGGGAACTGATTTGCTCAGACACAGACAAGTGCCTGAGACTGAATTTGAACTCAGGTCTTCCTGCCTACTCTCAAGTCTGCTACCATCATACCACCTAACTGCCTCTAAGACGATATGGGGAATAAATCACGTAGCATAGTTGAACCTTTGGGCTTGATGGAGAACAGCAAGTGAGAGGACGTAGAGAAAAGGGTTTCTTTATTTGCACAATAAGAAAGTCGGACTAAATGGAGTCTCAGTTCTCTTTTAGCTCGAGAGCTATGATACTGTGATTCACAATTGTGGAGAAAGAAAGAAAAGTCAAGTCAAATCACCAAATCAACAAGCATTTGTTTAAATACCCACTCTGTGTTAACCACTATGCTGAGTACTGTATTGGAATTATTAAAAGGGGGGGAAAACAGACTCTGAAAAGGAGGTCACAATCTAATAGAAGAGAACACAAACAAACAACTGTGTGCAAGAGGGCCCACAAAAGCAGACAATGGATAGTCATCCCTGGAGACTAGGACCATGTATTTATTCACCTTCCTGTGCTATTAACCTCTCTCGCTATATGCAATTGTAATTTTTGATCCAAATACATGGAAAGAGTTCAATCTTAGCTGTGTAAACTTTGCTCTCTCTGTAAAGAGGGAGATTACCTCTAATGGTATTTAAGGATTAATAAAGTGAGGTGGTCTTATTGGAAGAAACCTCAATTTATCACCTTTTCACATACATTCATCAGACCCCAACTAGCTAGATATCCTCTGATGACATGTTAAATCATAATTCATGTGACTGGTGAACCATTTCTCCTGACTGGATTTCTTGCACTGCTGAGATCCCTTCCAATGTTCAAATTCTACCATTATCTGCTAAATAGTCACTTTTGTCATCATTCATTAGTTCATAGGACTGTAGATTTGGAACATAAAGGGACATTACAAGTCATCAAGTTCAACTCCTTCATTTTATAGATTAGGTAACGGAGGCCCAGAGGGTCTGTGACATGTCTAAGGTCACAGAATGAACAAAGAGCAGACCTGGAATGCAAACCCAGGTGCTCTCTGAGTTCCAGTTCAATCTCTGTTCAAATCTGTCTAGAGACAGGATAATGTACTATGGTGACAGAGCTAGCTAAGAAACTGGTTTAAGCTCTTATTCTTCAACACAAAAGGAAGAAGGCAGAATTTGCTACTGTGGAAGCCTTTCAAATAGAATTGATCCATATCTGCGGGCACTGATTTAGGCATGACTGTTTGTGATGGCAGGGGGATGGTCTGTGATAGTTTTCTCAAGGCCCCTTCCAGTCGTCTGATTTTAGATGAAAGGTAATAAATCCATGTGAACTCAAATAGAGAACCCTCTCAGTAATTACTTAGTTAATAAATCAAATTGACCGCCTTAATCAATACATAAGGCAGTGCAATTGACCTCATATTTGAAACAAGAAGAGCTCTTGCAGCAAATCACCGACAGGATTCTGGAGCTTTCATCTGCCCTACAACAGTTCATAGCCCTGTCAAACTGCAATCAATTTCTATACAGTTATAACTAGTCTGATTCTGGGGATAGCACAATGTCAGCTTCTAATCAAGTGCATCCAATACCTAATTGTAGGTTATAAGTTATGAAAATGAAAATAAGGTCTATTTTTGGCAAAGAATAAAGTTTTTCATTTATCTCCTTGCAAAGATGGTAACAAATTATGTAGGCAACTTCAAAGAATCTATTTTTTGTAAAAAGAACTCGAAGCACTTAATAAATATTAGACCATCACCTAACTGAAAAGGAGAAAGAAGAATAAGAGGAAATAAGGGGAGAAAGAGATGGCGGAGGAAGAGGATGAAGAAAAGGAGGGGAGAGAGAGACTGAGATAGAGAGTAGAGGAGAAGAGAGGAGGGGAGAACAAAGAAGAGGAGAAGAAAGGAAGGAAGGGCGAGGGAGAGGAGGGGAGAGGAAGATAGCAAGAGGGAGAGAAATAAAGGAAAGGGAGGATAAGAAGAAGAGAAGGTGAGGGGGAGCACCCTATATGAGAGAGATTCAGGAGAAAAAAGTCTACAAACTTCCTTGGTTTCCAATAGAAAATTTTAGTCAAATCCCTCAATAAACTTCTAAAACCATTATTAAGTTTCAAAATGGTCAGACACTATCCTAGGAATGCAAGAGTTTATACCATAGGGAAATATGATGCCTCTCTTGGAGTGACACACCATGAAGGTTAGCAAGATAGAAATTCATCCCTTGTAGTCATTTGAAGATCATGTGGATTCTATTATATATATTAATATATTCTAATATACTAAAAATTTAATATTATCAATTTATTTATTCCATAGACTTGGAAAGGAGTGGGGAATGATAAAGGGAGGATTGGTATGGTTTATGTTATTAAAAAATACTTTTGTGTCAAAAATTCCTCTTAAACATGACCCTGAAATAGCCATCAAAGGTTGAAGATACTTGGGGATGAGGTCAATATCCTCTTAAAACCAGAGTTCAAAAGCCCTTATTGATGCATTTACTTTTATTAGAAGCATAAGATGTCTAGTCAGTTTGAAACAAAGGCATTTAACTAAATAGAACAGTAAAATAAATGAGAAGATTTTTCTCCAAACACATTCTCTCTCAGGTTACCAGGCCACCAATTGCAAGTGACATATACATGGAACACGCATGAACAAAACTGCAAGAACAGTCAAATTACAGCAATAGTAACAACATACTTGAAGAAGCACATGAATATGGAGCTTTTGTGGGCAAGGCATTTCATACACACATGTGATGCTGAAGAACCGTCAAAGTGCATTACTATCAAGTTTTTCTCTACTACTTTCCACTGAGCATTTTTGCTTGTGACTTCTGCTTTGTGCTAGGTATCTGTGTTAGATTCTGTCACTCTCCTCTAACAATCTTTTGGTTTTCCACTGTAAGGTGGTCTCTTCTCATAATTGGAGGTTTCTTTAACAGAAACAATCTTTGGTTATTTTGTGATGAAGACCCGAGCCAGCCCTACCCAATCAGCTATCTAAACAATGCCCAGAAGGCATTTTATATTTAACTTCTGAGCTGCCCTATTAAAGTTCAAACTTTTACAGTCCAAATTCTTGTCTGAATTGTTCAAAATTCCTGTTAACTCTCTAAAGAGACCCCTGGATTGTTGTTCTGAATCCAGAGAGGGCTCCATTTATCAAAATTGGAAAAGAACTTGGTAGATCTGGATATCCTTTTTTACATCCATAATGCCCCCAGTTTACATTCTGACAAACTCATAAGCAATACTCAAAAGGGATTGATTGGAGTGGCTAATGAACCGATGGGATCACTATCTTTGTCTTACTGCCCCATCCCCAACATCCAAGATCATTCTGTGATCTACAATATAAAATAGAATTCATTTAAACTTGATTTTAATGCCAGAGGCTTAGATGACTAAAACAAGTAACATTTTTTTCTACTTACCATTGACTTCTCAATAATTACTCTCTTTACTTTTATTGTTTAAACTTAAAAGAAGAACATAAAATGAGAACTTAAAGGCCATGTAACCCAATCCTCTCATTTTAAAGACAACAAAACTGAGATCCAAAAGTGGGAAGTGAGTTTTTCTAGGCCAAGCAGGTGTAATAGCAATTTAAATGGAGAGATCTTTCTCATTCATTAGTTGGTCCCTCTGACCCACTTCAATCACCAGGGGATCCAAGACACATGTGGTGGGAGAAGCTTGCTGTGCAGGCACAACAGGATGGAGCAGAACCAGGACAAAGTGAGTGAGGGCATGGCGGGGCAGAGGAGAGAGGATGCAGGCAAGCAGGCAGGCAGGCAGGCATGTCAAGGCTCAGGCTCATGAGTGTTTGCTTGTGAGAAGGCCCCAGCAGAGTGGGGCAAGCTTGGGAATGACTTTGCCCCCTTCAGTGTTTATTAACTGCTCGGTTGCTATGATGGATTTTGCTTTCTGATTCTGGGATTTGGTTCTCTGGTGTCCAAATAAATGTTTTTCTTCTGCCTTCTATATGGAGAGTCTTTTATATTTTGTGGTTAAGAACAACACCAGCAGTGCTGTGAATATTGTTTTGGCAATAAAGTGGGTAGCAAAGAACAATAAGTTGAACCCAGGTCTTCTCACAACAATTTCTGTGTCCTTTTCTTTATGTTATATTGCTTTTCAGTCAGATATGGAAGCATGAACACTAGATGCAAACCCAGGGGTCTTGGGTTTGCCTTATATTTTTGTTACTACCTGTGACAGATACATTGCGGAAACTACACTGTAAGCCTCGGTTTCCTCCTCTGTGAACTTAGGGATAAATGATTTTTTAATACCCCTTTGAATTTGAAATCCTGTGATCCTATATGTAGGAGAAGCAGCTGAATTTGATGGTGTTTTGACCAATGGGACTCTGATTTACTGGAATGAGGAATTATTCATTTCATTTGCCTATGGAGGGTCCATGCGGCTCTTTCTACTTTCTACAGTCTGAATAAGGATGCAAAATTATACGAAATTTAAAGTCATAAGGAGCAATGGGGGATTTTTTGTAGTGGATTAAATGTATTGTCGTTAGATTGCTCTTCTTTTTTCCATCTCCAAGGTAGATGGAGGATATATGTTCACATAACAGAATATAAGTTTTTTGGGAATTGACACTGTTTTTATTTGCATGTTCTTTTGTTGAGGAAATAGGTGCAAGAAATGTACCTTCATTTCCACTTCTGGCACAGAGCCTGGCACAGAGTAGGTACCTAGTAAATATCTGTTTCATTGAATGAATATGAAAATTGAAATATAAAATGAGAAGAGACCAAAATATAAGCAATTGTTTTTTTAATATAAATTTATTTATTTAACTTTTTACATTCATTTCCACAAAATTTTGGGTTCCAAAATTTTCCCCCCACTAGGCCCCTCCCCCCACTCCAGTACACTGAGAGTCTAATTTCCCCTATCACCAATCTGCCCTCTTTTCTATCATCCCTCCCTTCTCTTGTCCCCATCTTCCCTTTTTGTCCTGTAGGGCCAGATAACTTTCTATTCCCATTGCCTGTATTTCTTATTTCCTAGTAGCAAGAACAATACTCGATAGTTGTTCATAAAACTTTGAGTTCCAACATCTCCCCAACCCTCCCTCCCCATCCATTCCCTTTGGGAAGGCAGGCAATTCAATATAGGCCATATCTGTGTCGTTTTGCAAATGACTTCCATAATAGTCCTG
>JAQQSK010004768.1:0-15730 GCA_028658325.1 Potorous gilbertii | reverse complement strand
GTTTTATTAGAGCTTTACTGTTGAAGATATTAATATTTTGAAGTTTTAGCTACTATTTATCTTTTTCTTAGGTTTAATTGCCTTTTTTCCCCTTTTATCTTATATCTTATCTTATTTTTAAGGTGCTTAAAAATGTCTGACTGATTGATCTTCCTTTTTCCATTTACAATGGTACAATAGAAGGAGTGCTGGGCTTTGAGCTAGGAAACAGGTTCAAATCCTAGCTTTTGTAATTATTAGCCGTATGATCATGGGTAAGTCATGTAACATCTCTGAGCCTCAGTTTCCTTATCTGGAAAATATGAATAATAAAACTTGTACTATGTACTACCTACTTGAATCTTAAAGTATTACATATACATATTAGTTATAAAACAAATAAATATCTATTACTTTTATTCCACATATTCTATAATTCACAGATTCCTGCCTCAAAGCTCTAATCGTTGACCATCTTCCTAACTGACTGACATATCAGTGCCTCTTCTTAGTTCACCTTAGTTTAGGGCAGGAGTGGGGAACCTGTGTCCCCAAGGCCACAAAATACAGCCCTCTAGGTCCCCAAATATGGCCCTCTACTGAATCCAAACTTCACAGAACAAATCCTCTTAATAAAAGGATCTGTTCCGTAGATAAGTTGGACTCAGTCTAAAGGCCACACCCAAGCACCTAGAAGGCCATCCGTGCCATGGAATCCGCAGATTCCCCACCCCTGGTTTAGGCCATCCTCACTTCTTACCTAGGCTACTGCAGTGACTTCTTAGTTGGCCTCCCTGACTCATGCCTCTCCCTGTTCCAATCCATCCTACACATTGCTGCCAAATGGATTTTCCTGAAGTGCATATCTGACCCTGTCACTTGCCTACCAAGTAAAACCCAATGGTTCCTTATTTCTTGTAGGATTAAATATGAATGCTTCTGTTTAGTCTTCAAGCACTCTACAACCTGACCTCGAGCTATCTTTTCATTCTCCTTGTCCATCACTCTCCCTCCTCAGTGAGCCAGCCAAACTGGCCTTTTTTCTGTTTCTCATACCCAACCCTCCATCTCCTTTTGTACCGGCTAGCCTCATTCCTGAGATGCCAGATTTGCAACTTCAACGTTATCTCTGAGTCTAAATTCTTCTTTTCCTACATCTCAAAGCATTTTTCAAAGAACTAGGATTTTCGAAAGACCTGAGATTCTCACTGGGGAGCTCTTGGTTGTCAGTCCTCTGCCCCATTTTACCTCCCCAACATCTCTCTGAGATTCCCCTTTTCTTTACCTAAAGAGCTAACATTTTAGTTCAGGAACTCATTGTCTCTCACCTGAGCTACTTCGGTAGCAACCTCATCTCTTCTCATTCCAGGTTATCCTACATATTGCAGCATACCTTACGCAGCAAGGCACCCTGAGGCTGGGACAGGAGGCCAATGTGTGTGATACGAGTCATGCTGACACCACCATCATGACCACTGCCTCCAACTACTGATCAACTATAGTCACAGCCAGCGAAGACCCAGAATAGAAAATTCTGGACATCAAAGTACTTGGCATTGACAAATGGTTCTCCAAAAATGTGGCCTTATCACTGAAAAATGATGGTAGAGAAGATGTTTCAACCACTGTTTGCTGTGAAATTCTAAGGACCATGGGATCTTTCCATCTCACTTGCAGCTGAAACTTCCTACACGTGTCTGTGTGTGTGTGTGCGCGTGCGCATGCGTGCGTGTGTGTATGGATGTGCATGTGCTCTCCCATTAGATGGTGGGCTCCATAAGAGAAGGGACCATCTTTGGTTTTCAGTTAGTATCAATGTGCTCAGTACAGTGCTCTGCACATAAGAGCTTATTCATTCTTTCATTCCTTTACTCCTTCATTCATTCATCCATCCATCCATACCCACAGCTCTAAGCCCTTATTCTATAGTAAATTTAGGAACTGATGCAGCATTTGTGAACTCTCAGCAGTTCAGCACCTACTTAGCAAGAATAATTGGTAAAACAGGAAGCTACCACATAGGAGCTGGTGTAAGCTGCTTCCCTTTTCTGTCTTGCATGAGTCCACCCTGATCCCTGCTGGTGTCTCTGCTTCCCTACCTCTGGGATGGTGCCCCAGAACCCTCTCACGTGAGGGCACATTTCATGACGTTGTCCTGGGTGTTATTTGTGAGTCTTACCCATGCCACAAAAATTCCTAACTGTAGCTCCTCAGATACCTCCAGCCATAGGAGGCTTTTTGGTGAGAAGTCTGCACCTCCTCCTCATGCATTCCTTTCCCGCATTATTTATAGGATGAACATACAGTGAATGAATGCCCCTTACCTTACTGGTCCCCAAGCTGACCCATTATTTTGTATTGAATCCAAGACACTGCATTTGTTTTTAAAAGAAGGACGTTCCCAAGACATCTACTATGTGGGAACAAGACCTGATTTCATCAGAAATTTGTGTGCTCAGGAAATGCAGTTTTAATACCAAAGTCAACAACAGGAAAGCAATAGTAACAACGATTTTAATTCCTTCCTTTGACAAGATAGGCTGTAAACTTCAAATAGCTGTTCCCAACAGTAGCCAGATAGGGGTGAGTCAGTTAGGGTCTTTGTTTTATAGAAAGTCAAGGACAAGAAGAGGGATCAGGGGCTTGTCCAGAGTCCCAGGAGGGAATGTCAGACCTGGGGTTCTCACTGGGGAGCTCTTGGCTCTCAGTCCTATACTCGGTTCACACGTCCTCTCTGGATTGCTCAAGATGAATTATTAAAGTGACAGCTAATTGTACGACCAGGGCCTCTACAATAGAGCCAGATATTCCACTGTAACAGCCACTGCACTGGGGATGATGCACTCTAATAAAAGTCTTCAAGCATTAAATATGTAAAACGGCATCAAAACAAAATTTTTTAGTTGTGTTAAATTAAGCAAAAGTTTAAATTTGTCACCACTGCATCATGGCCTAATTCTCCAATTTAAAAATAAAATCAGTTCCTGCATCTTGAGGATGGTGTATCTCCATGCTGTGAGAATTAAATGAAGGATTTTCTGATTATGCACAGAGTTCAGCCCTCAGAACGTTAGTGGGGCTATATTACCACGTGATGTACCAACAGGTCTAGGGGTCACGTGGGACAAAAGGTGAACGTGTAAATTCCTTGCCCTTTAAAGTTCTGGTCAGAATTTGCCATGTGAAACATTAACTGGTTGGGCTTTGTGTTCCCCCTTTCCCTTTAAGATGGTTTTAATTACTTCGGTTAGATGGGATTGAAGGCTTGCTTTTGAGCTCCAGAATGGAGAACAGGGACCGGACTCCAATTCTTCTGGATTTCTAATACACAGGAATAGTTTTCATAGTATTTACCATCAGAATTAACATGACTTCATAAGGCTAAAATCAACTGCCTTCCTGTTCGGATATTTCATTTAAATTTCAAAGACTCCAAAACAATGGCAATAAAACATTGAACAGAGAACCAATGTGCATGTGAAGTGACAGCTTCTAAAATGGTAGTGTGATGTATTTTCAAAAATGTCCTGAATTTAGATTTTTTTTTTCCACACAGCAAATACACCACTGCGTCTAGTGTCTCAAAGAACATCCTGAGGTAAGTGATTTTAACCTCTTAGTGGTTTAGTTGGTTACCTACAAGGAAGGAATGTGACCCCTTGGACCTCACAGAATCCTGGCTTTGCAATTCTGATGTAGGTATCACAGAATGAGCTACATGCAAAGTACTCTGCAAACTTTAAAGTGCTAAGTGAGTATCATCAATTATTATTCTTTCTATTCAAAGAATGAATTGCAGTTTTGGGGGGGGTTACATTGAGGATAGGAACCATGACTGATCTTTGCATTTCCCCATGGCCTGGTAAGGCTACTGCGCCCACAGATACTTAGTAAATACCTGCTTGTCATACTATTTTCTCTTTTTCTTCTTTCTCGTGGTGTTTTCCTTTGGTTCTGATTCTTCTTTACAATCCGACTAATGTGGAAATAAGTTTAGTATGACTGTACATATGTAGTCTATATCAGATTGCATGCTGTCTTGGAGAGGGGGTGGGGAAGAAGGAGGAGAAAATTTAGAACTCAAGATCTTATAAAAGTGAATGTTGAAATATAAACGTAAGTAAAATAAATGTTGAAAAATAAATTAATTAACTAAAAATAAATATGTGCTTGTTCAATATCACTGTAGTAGAGAACCTCAGAAGCGAAACTTGGAAGGGATTTCAAAGGTCACCCATTTCAACTGAAGCTTTAACCAGAATCCCTCTATGAAAATGGACAAATGCTTATGTTAACAAGTTCGTATTGCCATAGAACTTTGAATATTTGCAAAACCCTTAACAATATTTTCTCTTCTGACTACCATGAGAAACCTGGGATGTCACTACTGTGACCATCCCCATTTTATAGAAGAGGAAACTGACAGACTGAGAGACATTGTGATTTAGATTCATGATAAGTCACTCTAGGGTTTCCTGTTTTAAAATAAGTAGTAACTACTCTCTGGCAATTCAGATTGTTCTCAGTCTGCCTACTTCTGGTTCCATATGCCTGATCAAGGGGACTAGAGGGAAAAAAATTCCATGAGTATTTACTGACAGTCTCATAAAGTCTGGATGCGGGTCTGGCCCACAGCTCTTTGTTTTGTCCAAATCTGTTCACTCTGCTCTGTCTCATGTCTATATTTGTTACCTTGGAAAATAACATTCCAGGTGTCATGTATAGATTATTTCATTTGTCTTGATGCTACTAGATAAAGAGGAGACAAGCATAAACATATAACTTTATGCACAGAAAAACAGGTTCAGTTTGACTAAAGAAAGAGTTAAAGAAATAAACTATGTCCTCTCTTTAAAAATATTCTCTGATTTGTGTTAGGTATTGCTCAATTTAAAAAAATGCCTTCTTTCTTCCTTCCCCGAAAGTTGAAACCTGAAATTGAATGACATCATTAACAAACAACATGTATTGAATTTCAATTATGCGTAAGGAATCTTTGGAAGGGAGATGGGAGATGAAAAGTAGAGATAAGTAAGAATGTTCAATAATAAGAAGACATGATCCAAGCCCCCATCAGGTGTTGATAATCTAAAGTGGAATCAGATAAGAGGATAAACAAATACAATTTGTACACACATGGATTACGATAAATGGATATGGCACAACCCACATAACTATGGGGCAAAATATAGTGCAGTTTTCCACAGTGGAAAGGATTCTGGCACCCTAACAAGAATGTATAGTAAAATGAGCTCTGGACTTAAAAATAGGAAGTCTTGGGTTCAAGTCCTGACTCCCACATTTACTAATTGGGTGAACTAGGCATTTGAACTGAGACTCAGTTTCCTCATCTGTAAAATGGCAACACAAATATACACACACGTACATACATATACATACATACACATGTGTGTGTATATGTATATATATATATATATGTATGTATATATATAAACTGTGATGGAGAAAGCTGCGATGTGGAGGGAATAAATCTATCTTAGTCAGGTAGTCAGCTTTCATAGGGCTGCAAAGTGGTATTCCTAAAGGACAGTTCTGGCTATGTCATTCTCCTGGCCAAGAGACTTTAAAAAACTCAGGGACTTCAGCTTCTGAGGTAATAACCCACTGTTTGATAAAATTTGCTGGGAAAACTGGAAAACAGCATGGCAGAAACTGGGCATAGACCAATGTCTGACACTGCACACCAGAATAAAGTCCAAATGGGTGCACAATCTATGTATAAAAGGTAATACTATAAACAAATTAGGGGAGCAAGTAATGGTTTATTTGTCAGATTCATGGAGAATGAAAGAATTTATGACCAAACAAGAGATAGAGAACACTATGAAATGTAAAATGGATAATTTTCATTACATTAAATTGAAAAGTTTTTACACAAACAAAGCCAGGGCAACCAAGATTAGGAGGGAAGAAGAAAAGTGGGAAAGAATTTTTGCAATTAATGTCTGTGATGAAGGACTCATTTCTAAAATATATAGAGAACTGAGTCATATTCACAAGAATACAAGTCATTGACCAATTGATAAACAGTCAAAGGATATGAATAGGCAGTTTTCAGATGAAGAAATTGAAGCTCTTAATAGTCAAATGAAAATGCTCTAAATCACTAGATTAGAGAGATGTAAATCAAAACAAATCTGAGGTAGCACATCACACCTATCAGATTGGCCAACATGACAAAACAGGAAGATGATAAATGTTGGAGAAAATGTGGGAGAGTTGGAACACTAATTCATTCTTGGTGGAGCTGTGAGCTGATCCAGTAATTCTGGAGAGCAATTTGAAACTATGTCCAAAGGGCTATAAGAAAATGAGCACACCCTTTGACCCAGCAATAACACTTCTAGGATTGTATCCCAAAGAGATCATAAAAATGAGGAAAGGACCCACATATACAAAAATATTTATAGCAGCTCTTTTTGTAATGACCAAGAACTGGAAATTGATGGAATGTCCATCAATTAAGGAATGATGGAGCAAGTTGTGGTATAAGAATGTAATGGAATACTATTGTTCTAAAAGAGATGATGAACATGCGGACTTTAGAAATGCCTGGATAAACTTGTATCAACTGATGCTAAGTGAAGTGAGCAGAACCAGGAGAATATTATACACACGGTAATAGCCACAATGTGTGAGGACTGTTTTTGACCGTCTTAGTCCTTCACAGCAGTACAAGAACCTAAAACATTTCTAAAAGACTCAAAATGCAAGGTGGCAGCCACATCCAGAGAAAGAACTATGGAACTGGAGCACAGAATGAAGCAGATTGTTTTTTTTCTTTTGTTACGTTTGGTTTTGTTCAGTTTTACTCATGCTTTCTCCCATTTGTTTTAATTCCTCTGTACAACATGACTAATGTGAAAATGTGGTTAACACGAATGTATGTGTAGAGTTGGGAGGTAGAAGGGAGGCAGAGGGAGAAAATTTAAAACTTGTGGAAGTGATTATTGAAAATTGAAAACAAATGAATAAATAAATTTGGAGGAGAAAAAAAAAGAACCTTTAGAAATTTCCTTCTATATTTGGATCAAATGTGAACTCCCATTTGATGTTAAAGTCCTTTATAACCTAGCTTCAACCTAACTCTCCGTTTTTTCACATTACCATCCTTCCTACACGTATATGCACACGCTCACACATATATACAAATATACACACACAAAGGTTCTATTGTCTTCTAATAAAGCATGTGGGCTCCTTGAGGGCAGGGACTATTCCATTTTTACCTTTGTGTCACTAGTACCCGGCATAGAGAAGACACTTAAAAATCCTTGATGGTTGGTTGGTAAGACGATCTAGTTTCTTCCAATAATAGGAAACTCATTATACCCTGCTACAGTTTCTGCATTTAGATAGCTGTAATTCTGTGTTTAGGTTAGGACTCTATGTTTAGTTAGCTGTAGTTGTCAGGAAATTTTCCTCAAATATCCTAATCTCTCATTTCCTCAGTCTATTCACCTTCCATGACCTCTTCCTCTATTCCCCCTTGGAATGGTCCTACCCTACGTTTTATGACTATCGTTGACTTCCACATTCAAGAATTTCCAAATTCCTTTATCTGACATAATCTTTTTATCATTCTGTCTCTTCATATGCCTTTCTACTTCTAAACCTATTCTTCTATAAGGAAGGGTTAATCAGTTACCTCATTCAACCTAAAATAAATGACACGATACTAAAATCTGATGTACCTTGACTTGAACTCACACAATACTGAATGGAGCGCAGGAAGTCATTAGATAGTGGTATCTGGGTCATCAAACATTTGTTTTCTAATCTCCACCGGCTGTCACTGTAGCAAGGCAACCCTCTTGTTTCCTCCAGCTATGTATGTACACACACACACATACAAACATAATCTCCCACAGCACATGCTCCCTCATCCTTTTACCATGTTTCTAATCTCATACTTTACCAATAAAATCAAATCAAGACCATTTGCTATGAGGGTCCCTTTTCTTGTTCTCAACTGTCTTCCACTCAACTTCCCTTGACATAATCTTCTATTTAGTCTCATTTTATTCCAGTCTCTGATGAAGAAGTAGCTCTTCTCACCAAAGCCAAACCCTCCACATATACTCTTGACCCCATTTCCTCCTGTCTTCTTCAAAAGACTGCCCCTACTATTTAATTTCTATCCTTTTTCTTCAATCTCTTCTCACCTACTAGCTTCCTCCCTGATGCCTACAAATATAGATGTCTCCTCTTTTCTTAAAAAAACTCCTCATTGGATGCTTTCCTATTAATTATCATACTATGTCTTTCTTCCCTTTCATGGTTAAACTACATTAAGAAAGGACTCAGGACAATTTGGAATTATGTCCACAGGGCTATAAAACTGTGCATTGATCCAGCAATACCACTCCTAGGTCTGTATCTCAGAGAGAACATAAAAACAGGAAAAGGACCCACACGTACAAAAATATTTATAGCAGTTCTTTTTGTGTGGCAAAGAATTGAAAATTGAGGGGACGTTCATCAATTGGGGAATGGCTGGACAAACTGTGGTATATGAATGTAATGGAATACTATCGTGCCATAAGAAATGAAAAGCAGTGGACTAAGTAAAAATCTGGGAAGACTTATACGAACTGATGCTGAATGAAAAGAGCAGAACCAGGAAAATATTGTACACAGTAACAACCACATTGTGTGATGACTGACTTTGATAGACTTAGCTCTTCTCAGCAATGCAAGGATCTTAGACAATTCCCAACGACTCACAATGGAAAATGTTGTCTACATCCAGAGAAAGAACACGTGCGTCTGAATTCAGATGGAAGCATCCTATTTCTTCTCCTTTTCTTTTGTGGTTTTATTTTGTTTCTTCTCTCTTGTGGTTCCTACTATTATTTCTAATTCTTTATATTATGACTAATATGAAAACATGTCTAATATGAATGTATAAGTAGATCCTATACAGATTGCACACCATCTTGGGGAGGGTGGAGGAAAGGGAGGGGGAGAAAATTTGAAACTCAAAATATTATGGAAGTGAATGCTGAAAATTAAAAATAATTTTTTTTAAAAAAGGACTTCATGATGAAAAATGCTGTCTCTTCCACAGAACAAGCTGATAGAGTCTGAATGCAGACTGAAACATACTATTTTTCACCTTACATTGTGTGTGTGTGTGTGTGTGTTTCTTTGGGTCTGTATTTTCTTTTACAACATGACTAACATGGTAATATGTTTTGTATATGATTACACATATTAAACGTTCATGATTGAACCTATATCAAATTGTTTACCATCTCAGTGAGGGACGGAGAAAATTTGGAACTCAAAAGTTTTTTCAAAGTGAATGTTAAAAATTATCTTTACATGTAACTGGGGAAAAAAAGAAAACATTAAAAAACCCTCCATGAGAAAGTCATCTTCAAATGGTGTCTCCATTTCTTCTTTCATTTTCTTCTAAATCTTCTGTCACCTGGCTTTACTTTATCATTCATCTGAAAACTGCCTTCACCAAAGGTAACAGCAATCTTTTGAATGTTAATCTAATGGCATTTTCTCAGTCCTGATCTCTCTTGATATTTCTGCAGTCTTTGACACTATTGATCCCCTTTTCTGTAGGTCTCCATGTCATTGCTCTCTCCTGATTCTTCTCCTGTCTGTTGGAATGTTCCCCAGTGTCCTTTGATGGTTCTTCGTCTATGTCATGACCTTTAACTTTGAGTATACCCCAATGATCTGCCCTTGACTCCTTTCTCTTCTCCCTCTGCCTAATCTCATCTTGTGATTTCATCGTCTCCCATGGGGTCAATTATCCTGTCTATGCAGAGATTCCCAGATCAATATATACAGCTAGACTCATTCTGATGAGCTAAAATCACACATCTTCAGTAGCCTCTTGTACATCTCAAACTGGATGTGCCATAGGTATCTTCAACTAGACATGTCTAAAGCAGAACTTAATTATCTTTCCCACCAAACTCTTCACTCTCTTGACTCTTCTGTTACTCTAAAGGACATCACTATCCTCTCAGGCACCCAGGTCCACAACCTCAGTGTCATCCTCAGCTCTTCACTCTCATTCACTCCATATATGCACTCTATTGATAAATCTCGTCATTGCTTCTTTCATAACACCTCTTGGACATGTCCCTTTCTCCCACTCATCCAGCCCCAGTCCAGGCTTCCATCATCACTTGTCTGGACTACTACAATAGTGTTTTAACTTGTCTTCCTGCCTCAGGTTCAAATATGAACCCCTCTGTTAGGCATTTAAACATCTTTACAACTTGGCCCCTTGCCAACTTTCTAGGTTTCTTACACTTTACTCCCCATCCATATACTCCCCAATCCTGTCATGCTGGTACAGTTCGTCTACCACGATACTCCATCCTCCTTCTCTGTGATTTTGTACTGGCTGTTTCTCATGCTTTGTATGTCTTTCTGAACTCACTAGCCTTCTGGGTGGTCTCCCTGTCTCAAATTTCTCCCTCCACTAGACCATCCTACACTCAGTTGCAGTCATGATTTTTCTAACGCACTGGTCTGCCTAGGTCATCCTCCTTACGCAGTGAGTTCCAGTAATTATTACCTCCATGATCAAATATAAAACCCTCTACTTGACTTTGCAAGCCTTTGACAACCTATTCCCTACCTTCCCCTCCAGTCTCTTTACTCCTCACACCTTCCCAACTACTCTACCATCGTATGACTCGGGCCTTCCTATTATTTCTTCAAACAAGATACTCCATTTTGTCTTTGTGGCTTTGCAAGCTGTTCCCAATGCCTGTGAAGTTCTGCCCCCTCACATCCACCCTGTACCTGCCTATGAAAGTAAGTCAACAACTTGCTAAAGGAGACCCAAAAAAATGCTGAAGTATGTAACACCTCTAAAAATAGACTAACTCAAATGGCAAAAAAGACCCAAAAAGCCAATAAGGAGAAGAATGCTTTAAAAAGCAGAATTAGGTAAATGGAAAAGATAGTTCAAAAGCTCATTGAAGAAAATAGTTCTTTAAAAATTAGAATGGAGTAGGTGGAAGCTAATGACTTTATGAGACAACAAGAAATTACAAAACGAAACCAAAAGAATGAAAAAATTGAAAATAATGTGAATATCTCATTTAAAAAACTACCGACCCGAGAAAATCGAACTAGGAGAGACAACTGAAAGATTATAGGACTACTTGAAAGCCATGATCAAAAACAGAGCCTAGACGTCATCTTTCATGAAATTATCAAGGAAAACTGCCCTGGTATTATAGAACCAGAGGGTAAAATATATATTGAAAAGATGTACCCATCACCTCCTGAAAGAGTTCCAAAAAGAGAAACTCCTAGGAATATTGTAGCCAAAGTCCAGGGTTCCCACATGAAGGAGAGAAAAAGAAACAATTGAAGTACTGTGGAAATCCAATCAGGATAACACAAGGTTTAGCTTCTACATTAAGGGATCGAAGGGCATGGAATATGATATTCCAGAAGTCAAAGGAACTAGGATTGAAGCCAAGAATTACCGACTCAGCAAAAGTGAGTGTAATAGTTCAGGGGGAAAATGGTTATTCAAAGAAAAGACCAGAGTTGAATACAAATTTGACCTTCAACCACAAGAATCAAGAGAAGCATGGAAAGGTAAAGAGAAAAGAAAAACCATAACAGACATACTAAAGTTGAACAGTTTACATTCCTACGTGGAAGTATAATATTGGTAACTTGAAACTTTTCTCACTACTTGGGTAGTTGAAGGGATTACACATACACATACACACAGACACACGCAGACATCCATACACACATACATACACATATAGACAGAGGGCACAGGGTAAGTTGGATAGGAAGGGATAATACTTAAAAAAATAAAATTAAGGGGTAGATGAGGAATATATTGAGAGGAGAAAGGGAGAAATGGAATGGGGAAAATTGTCTCATAAAAGAGGAAAGAAAAAGCTTTTCTCAATGGAGGGGAAAAGATGGAGTTTAGAGAGGAAAAGTGAAGCCTACTCTCATCACATTTAGCTGAAGGAGGGAATAAATTGCATGCTCAACATGGTTTGAAAATCTATTCTTACACTACAGGAAAGTAGAGAGAAAGGGATAAGTAGGGTGAGGGGATGATGGAAGGGAGGGCAAATGGGAGGAGGGAGTAATTACAAGCAAGCACTTTTGGGGAGGGGCAAGGTCAAAAGAGAGAAAAGAATAAATGGAGAGCAGGAAAGAATGCAGGGAAATATAATAAGTCTTTCGCAATATGACTTATGGAATTCCCTTGCATAGCTACACATGTATAGCCTATATTGAATGGCTTATCTTCTCAGTGGGGCTGGGCGGGGATGGAAGAAGGTGGAGAAGTTCTAGGAACAAATGTTGAGAACTGCTTTTGCCATGCAACTGGGAAATAAGAAATATAGGTAATGGGGGAGAGAAATCTATCTTGCCCTACAAGAAAAGAGAGAATATGGGGATCAGGGAATGGAGGGGTGTTATAGAATGGAGGGCAGATTGGGAGAAGGTATAATCAGAATGCACGGTGTCTTCGGGTGGGGGAGAGGAGAGATGGGGAGAAATTGGGATCTCAAAATCTTGTGCAAATGAATGCTGAAAAGTAAGAATAAATAAACAAATAAGTAAGTAAATAGATAAATAAATAAATGAAATATGAGAGAATGTGGAAAGAACTCATCTTTGACCAACGTGCCCCTCCCAATAAAACCCAGGATATAATAAAAGAAAATAAAGGCAGATAATGAGATGTTAAAGTAAATATAAAGATGCATCTATGACACTCTATTATTTTACATAGTCAGAAGAAAGATTCCTTGAATTGAAAAAAGGAATGGCCAGTAGCTTGAAGATTAACCATGATAGCCCTTAAAAAAGTTGTTTTAGAGTCAGTTCAGGAACAAGGCAGCAAGAACTGAGGTTCTGAGAGGATATAAACTCTTTGATTCTCTCTCAGAGTGGTGGAAAAAGGAAGGAATTCTCTCTCTCCCCCTCCCTCTTTGGCTATGGTACTTTGAAATCAAGTTATTGAACTAGTAGGAGATCCCCTATCCATCAGGAAGCAGAGATATACACTCTCCAGATAGATATGGGAAAAAAAGATAGTCTTATGTAAAGAGGAAAGAAGTAGCTCCTTTAGCAGGAAAAAGAGAGAGGTGACTACGGACTCAAGAAAACCTAGCCCTGGCAATGATAATAGCTAATATTTATACCGTGTTCTAAGGTTTCCACTGTGCTTTGCTTACATTAACTCACTTGATTATCACATTTGCCTAGAAGAAAACCAAGTCTGCAAGACGTTAAGTAACTTTCCCAGGGTCACACAACTCTGAGTGTGAGGTAGTGTTTAAACTCAGATCTTCTTGACTATAACACTTTAGCCACTTTACTATCCAGATGCCTAACCCAGCTGAGCAGCCTGACAAGTACAAGGGAGAAGCATAAGGACTCCATGAGGAATGAAAGGAATTCAACTTCCTTTAGTTCCTGAAATAAGTTGCCCTGGCTACAGATGTTTCCATCTGTGTGCCCCAGAACAATTATAGTCTAAGTTTGCACCCACTCTTCCTATGGATGTTATGTGGGAGAACACAACCTAGACTTATTTGCTCTCTTTTTCTTTCTGTGGCACATGAGTGTTTGCTATTAACTAAAATGTGTCTACTGACTGATTGTTAGTAGGAAACCTTTTAATTTGGGCTTGTGAGCCATAGTGTTTGGAATGTCGACCGAGAAGATACCCTAGAATCTGTGAGTGTCCTCTGAGGAACCAACCCAGGAGTTGGAATACAAGTTGGGGAACATAACAAGAGGTGTTACACCTATCTGATGGATTTTTTTCCTCAATTAAAGGATTACTCATTCTCCAAATTAGTAAAAGCTGTTGTATTTCATTTTGGCCTATGGCATATACAATTTCCCATAACACAGTTTTATTATTGTCAAAAACAAGTTCTTTAAATCATACCAGACTGAAGTAATATTAGAAAATTGAAGTCCAGATTAAGTGTGTAACGAAAGAGGGAAGAGTGGTAGAGAGAAAAATTATATTAACGACATATATTTACAGAAGGATAAGAGAAAGAAGTATAAAGGAATAGTAAATGCAACTATATCTAACTAATCAGGAAACTTTTCTTTAAATAAGACTCATACTTTTAAAGAAATGCCATGAGAGTTGCTGTTATGTGGGCAATACAAACCACCCTAAATTAACCAGCACTGAAGTTGAGATCTTTATATGATTTAACGCAATGAATTGAAGAGTTTATAATTGGCAAATCACTCTCTGTGTGTAAACGGCTGCTTCTTTAAAGAGCTTCAAACTCTTATTCTCTTAAGAGTCCTAGGAATTCCTCCTAAAATTTTGTTACACAATTGATTTCCACTGTCAAGAAAATATTTGCTGACAAAAAGGATAAACTGTATCCCAGACCTTATCAAAATCATCACAAATCCCAATCCAGCACAGAATTAGCAAAGTCCTACCATAGAGTATAGTAAAGGAAAATAGGACAACAAATTTTATGGACTCTCTAATTAAGAAATAAAAAGATGATGTACAACTCATATCCTCTATGTTACTACTGTGCTAGGTGCCTTAGTTTTGAAAAGAGTCACTCAGGATGTAAATCTAACCCATAATTCTCATTCATTCTCATTCATCCATCTGAATTGTGGCCTCGTATACTCTAGGCAACTTTCTAAGTCCCCTAACTTAACATATCATATTATGAAATGTAGTTTGTGATGAAAGACTATTCTAAATTACATTTTCTGCATAATATGTCTTCAGTCTGATCTCATCAACAACCAAGTGTTCATTAAGTTCAAGAGCATTGGAACTAGAGGTAGAGGACCTGGGTTTAGATTTCCTCTTCTACTTAGTAGCTGTGTGACTTTGGAAAAATCACTCCACCTTTCTCAGTCTCTGGAGGTTCATCTAAAAAATAAAGAGTTGGCCCTTCATTCTTTTTAAAGCTGTCTGTAGTTCTGAATCCATGATACTAAAATTTAATTGTTTCCCACTTTCACTCAGTTCTATAAGACTACACTTAGTATTGTCACTGAGCCTACAAAAGCTCCTATAAAGATGTTATTGTTCATAAGAGTTCAAAAATATAGGTTAAAAAACACAACCCAAAAGAAGAGAAGGACTTGGGAAGCTCATTTATCATAACAAAAAAAAAATGCTTCAAGGGCAATAATTTGAAGTATAATTCAAATGAAAAGCATAACATTTTTAGAGAAATGCCCAGGCAAGTGATCACTTCTGAAAGAGATCACATTTAGTTACAGCTTTGTGGACATGAATCTTCAGTTTCCCTACCATGACACATCTTCCACTCACTTTGATGTTTCTTCCTTTTGAAAACAAAGTGCACAGGTGAAACAATTTTGGGGCTCAATAATATTTTACGAATTGAATGGTGTGCTTTTAATCTTGGATTCCCTTTTAAAAAAAATCATTATCAAGGGTCAGTCTTCTTGCAGTCATTTTCCTCATAAGTTTGTAATCCAGACTGGAAAATAAATACTGTACACTGAATGAAAAGAAAACCGTCCAAAAATCAGGGAACATGAAGAGAGACATTAAATTGCCTTTCTGTCAAGATGGACCCAAAGAGAATTGTATACACTTAGTGTTCAAACACTAAAGGAAGAACTCCAAACAAACACATTAGTATGTTTCAGTTAGGAGAGACCTCTAGCATGTATGTGCTAAAGCTCCCTGTGTGTGTGTGTGGGGGGGGGGGGATGAGGGTGTGTG